>SKCR01001615.1:0-28461 GCA_019454045.1 Zanthoxylum bungeanum | reverse complement strand
ATATTTTTGTACCCCCCTCAATCTTGTATAATACTTTCCATCTCTCCTAATTGGAAAACAGAATCCCTTCCTTGTTGAGCAGGTGAAGCCTAGCCCTTCTCTATATAAAAAACCCATAAACCTAGCCACCCTCCTCTGGATGGGAATCTCTCTAGCCCAGACATTAGAATTTACACAAAAAAAAAATCATCGTAAGAAATACTAGACATCACAAGCAAACCACCCCTTCATCCTTACCCTCACATCACTAAAACTACAAGCACCAAAACAACCCCTAACCACCACCGAAAATCAGCCCTTTTAAACCTCCACACATCACCGAAAATCACACCAAACACAGCAGCCTAAACCACTCCCAAAACAGTCCCTAAGATCCCTTAAAACATTGACATAAAATACACACACAATCCTTGAAATAACCACACAAAACCACACCAAAAAGAAACACAGAACAGTCCATCAAAACACCAAAACAGTCCACAAACAGTAAGCAGAGGACACAAGGGAGGGAAACGGCAGGCAAAACCACAAGGAAACAGCAGCAAAACGGAGTCGGAACAGTAGCTTGAGCGGCCGAACAGCGAAGGAAGAGGCAAAACCAGTGAAACAGAAAAGTTGCGGAGCCTTACCCCCTTCCGATCTTCGTGAAACGCGAGTCCGAGAGACAGCTTAAAAGGTTAGACCTGGGTATCTTTCACACTTATTCTTATTTAATTCTGGTCATCTATTTTGATTATATTTTGTATTTGTGGCATTTGTTGTGTGTACGATGGTGTTGTGGGTATGGATGAATGGAAAGAGTGTTGTCTCTTGTGGTATATAGGATGGAAACCAGACGTTAAATTCCGTAGCCGAATCCGAATGGAGGTAGTGCGGTCTGTACTTGGGACACAACTCCACGTACCACTTGAGTAAACGGCACCTGTAGGCATTGCATTTTCGCATGTGAACCCGATGATGAGTCTCAATTGGAGGCACTGCCTTTTAGCTAAGGATATTGCGAGAAACGGAGGTCGGAATGGGAAATTCGGAATAAGTATGTCATCAAGTTCATTCCACAAGTTCACTGTCTTCGTTGGGGCTGCGTTCGTCACTTCGTTCGAACGTCAGGGAGATTGCGGACGTTCGTGTCTCGTTCGAACTGGCGTTCGAACGGAGTCGGTATTTCTGGTTTTGTTGCTAGCCTCGCACCCCAGCCCAATTAGCCCCCAAAGCCCATAAAACACATCCCAATTTAATTAAATTAAACATTAAATTAAATATTTTAAACCATTTACCAATCAAAATAAACACAAAATATAATCATACCTATTAAAGATAAATCAAATATATTAACTTCCTAACTAAGCAAATCATATACTAAATTAAAAAGAAGATATGCCTAATTAAAATCAATCCTAACCAATTAAATAAATCAAAATATAACCTCCTAATCTAATAAGATAATTACCAATCTAAAATATTGTATTCCTAAAACAAACCAAATCAAATCCCTTGCTTTCCTTGTCCAACACCAAATCAAATCCTAAATTGAATGCCAAATCTTCCTTGTGAGACAAGGTGAAGCCCTAACCCTTCTCTATATAACAAACCCTAACCTAGCCACTTTGGCTCTAGACTCTCTCTAATACCGCCCAAGACAAAGAAAAATACTTAACATATACACAAAAAAAGAACAAAGAGCCACAACCATCTCTTCCATCACGAAACTAAAAGCCAAAACAACCTCTAATCACCACTGAAAATCAGCCTCTTTAAACCTCCGCACATCACCGAAAACCACACCAGCATAACATCCTAAACCACTCCCAAAACAGTCCCTAAAATCCCTTAAAGCAGTAGTAACATAAAAGACACTCACAATCCTTGAAAAAAATAACACAAAAACCCACCAAAACAGCCCACAAACAGTAAGCAGAGGACACAGAGGAAACGGCAGCAAAACCACGAGGAAACAGCAGCAAAACGGAGTCGGAACAGTAGCTTGAGCGGACCGAACAGTGAAGGAAGAGGCAAACCAGTGAACCAGAAAAGTTGCGGAGCTTTACCCCCTTCCGATCTTCGTGAAACGCAAGTCCGAGAGACAGCTTAAAAGGTTAGACCTGAGGGTATCTTTCACACTTATTCTTATTTAATTTCTGGTCATTTATTTTAATCATATTTTTGTATTTGTGGCATTTGTTGCGTGTATGATGTGTGTTGTGGGTATTGGATGAATGGAAGAGTGTCGTCTCTTGTGGTATATAGGATGGAAACCCAGACGTAAATTCCGTAGCCGAATCCGAATGGACGGTAGTGCGGTCTGTACTTGGGACACAACTCCACGTACCACTTGAGTAAACGGCACCTTCTCTTGTTTTGCGTTGCTTTGGTTTATTTATTTCTCGCCATTAAATTCTGTATGTTGCTTATTCCCTATGATACGATCGAGCGCATGGGCTTAGTAAGTGCGATGAAAGGTCCCCTAATTGGAGGGGTTGAAATCCTTCACCACGATGTTTTGCCGCACCGATTGATGTGTGTTCGGTTGAATGCGAGATACGTTCAATCGAGCACACTTAGTTTGATATGATTGTCTTTATTCGTATGCATGATTCAACCAAGTGCATGGGCTTAGTAAGTGTGATGTGAGATCCCCTTTGGGGTGGGGCTAAAACCTCTTTACCACGATGCTTTGCCGCCGCACCGGTTGATGTGTGTTCGGTTGGATACAAGATACGTTCAATCGGGCACACTATGTTTAATATTATTGCTTTTAATTCTTTGTATGCATGACTCAACCAAGTGCATGGGCTTAGTAAGTGTGATGTGAGATCCCCTATGGGGAGGGGCTAAACCCCTTACCACGATGCTTTGCCGCCCCGGTTGATGTGTGTTCGGTTGAATGCGAGATACGTTCAATCGAGCACATTTAGTTTGATATGATTGTCTTCATTTTGTGTGCATGACTCAGTCGAGCGCATGGGCTTAGTATGTTGTCTAAAGGTCTTCTCTTTGAGAGATCAAGAGCCCAAAAGGCACCTTTACGGCAGTACTTCGCGCGCCTTTATTTTGTTTGTTTATATATTGCGTCCCATTTCATGCATCAGGTCTGTTCCCGTTCGAACGCGTTTACGAACGCAACTCGAACGCGCATGTATTTGCCTTGCCATGCATCAGGTCTTATCTCTGTTCGAACGCGTTCACGAACGCAATACTAACGCGAGCATTCTGTTTCATGTCCGTTCGAACGCGTCATCAAACGCCACACGAACGCGAGCATTCTGTTTCATTTCCGTTCGAACGCGTTATCAAACGCCACACGAACGCGAGCATTCTGTTTCATTTTCGTTCGAACGCGTTATCAAACGCCACACGAACGCGAGCATTCTGTTTCATTTACGTTCGAAAGCGTTCTCGAACGCTACGCGAACGCACACCCACTGAACTGAGTCCTCTTCATTAGATTTCATGCATAGTTTTCCTAATAGCATCCCCACATGTATGAATACAAATATGTTAATGTGTGCGATTCATATGCTTATGTCATGATAAACATTTGAGTATTATTTCTTGTGGTATATCGGATGGAACCCAGACGTAAATTCCGTAGCCGATTCCGAATGGACGGTAGTGCGGTTTGTACTTGGGATACAATTCCACGTACCACTTGGGAAAGTGCCCATATGTGTGCTTGTATGGTTAATATGTGCGCTTGTTTTTTCTTGAATGTAATATGCCAATGAAGTTGTATGTTGTTGCTACTTTGATATGTTTTTCTAAGCATGCAATGTTAGATGTGAGATATATGTGAAATGTGTGTATAAGTTTTATTTGTGCATGGAATTTAGAAGCATGATACTCTTGGAAATAAGTGTTACTTAAGCTTAATTAAATTATTACATAAATCCTTTCATTACAAGTGACATGAGTAAGGGACCATTCCGAACCCAACGGTTTGAGGTCTTCCCTTGCGAGGGGTGAGTGCGGCCTTAAATTTTTGTCCCTGTTCACACCGGGTGGCGACTCCATATTATTTCGTACTTCCCAACTAGTGTCGCGAGCCTAGAAACGGCGTCGCCCAGGTCCTGTTGTCTACAGTCTAGCGACTCCACTGGGGATATAGAGTTGGCCCCGAAATATTGTCTTGTAATGTTGGATTTATGTTTTTAATTGACCATGTCTATAGTGGATAAAGTGGGGGTTAATCAAGGGCACTTTGAGGCTAGGTAATGGTTTGGTGTTTTCCTTCACTCACTACCTTTCTAGAAGGAAAAGCTGTGAGGACACCTATATGGCCATCTACTCGTAGCCTTTGTGATGGACTAATTTGAAGGACTCGTTGTTTATTCCTGACACCAAGCGATAAGAGCCTAAGAGGCTTTGGGTACTTAAGTGAGCCTCGCTCCACCTTCCCTCTGGGGAATCTACAACGGGAAATCCATTTGACAGTCCGTCACACACCATAGCTCATTGGCACGTACCTTAGTGTATAAAAAGGGATGCGCTCACTTGGTCGCTTGAACCCTTGAGTGGGGAGACCTAGTTGTGGGCTATCCTTCGCCGGTGAGAGCCTTTGTCCATACTCTTGCAAATCCACCCATAGACTGGTTTATATGGTTAAAGTAACAATTATTTCCTTGAAATTGTGCTTATGGACCATCCTCATTTGGATGCAGTTAGACTATTGTCATAAATGCGGGCTTGCTGGGCCATTTAAACTGGGGCAAGTTCGTACTGTATGACTATTAGGCCCAAGGCTTCTGAAATGTTGATGGGCCACTATGTAAAAATTGTTATGTCATGTTTGCATTATCTCTCTTCTATGTTTGTGTTTGGGAGCATCATCGTTTGGATCCATTTGGACCATTTGTCATGGGATATGGGCTTGTTGGGCCATTTAAACTGGGACAAGGATGTATTCCATGACTATTGGGCCAAAGGCGTCTAAGTGTTGATGGACCACATTGTGCTTGTATTCGGAATATTATTCATTTGGATTTAGTTGGGCTCTTCGCCATAAGACATGAACTCGTTGGGCCATTTAAACTGGGGCGGGTTCACTCTTATGACAGTTGTCCCAAAAGCTTCTAAAATGATAATAGGCCGATTTGTTTGAAATTATTTAATTTAGTATGTTATATGTTACATGCATCTCATGCACCTCATGCATACATATATCATGTTAACACCGTCTATGTCTCTAAAAGACAACATAGATACCGTTTGGGTTAGAGAAGGGACAAGACTCACTAAAAGAACAAGTATGAGTGAATCTGATAATGAGGTGTCTCGTATGGATCAGTTAGAGAACGGTCTCGCCCAAGATCACTGAACAGTTACAGGCTTTAACTACTGCTGTGGCTGGTATAGCCGGATCTCGTGCTGGGGGTAGTTCTGGGGATACAAGGCAGGAGGAACCTCCGAACAGATTGGGGGATGATACCCCCACTTTTGATGATATGGCAGAGTATGCAGCGGCAGAGTATCTGGGTCTCAGGCAGAGTTACAGAAACTTCGGGATCAGGTTGAGTCGGTTACCCGCAAGATGAGGGGTAAGAATGAGGATTTGCTGGATTATGACACATTGACTTCGAGGAACAGTTTCGGCACAGTTCAAGATGCCGGATATGGCTAAGTTCAACGGGAATGGGGATCCGAGGGTGCATCTCTGACAGTTTGTATCAGTCATGAGTTCGGTTGGCTTGTCTCAGCGCCAAGTACATAAAATGTTTGGAATGTCGCTTGAATGAGCTCCTGTGGTATGGTACCACAGTTTGGAGAAGAAAGTAAAGGAAGATTGGAGGGAGTTGGCCGATGCTTTCCTGAAGCAATATGTCACTGACTTGGAGATTGATTTGTCACTCCGTGATCTGGAGAATGTTAAGCAGAAAGCGGAGGAGAGTTTTAAGGAGTATGTGGACCGGTGGAGGGGTCAGTTGTTGAAAATGCAGACTAGGCCTTCGGAGAAGGATCAGATCAAGATGATTATCAAGGGCACCAAGCCCTCCATTTACGGCAAGTTGAGGAGGGATGACCTCCATGATTGCAGAATTTCGGCAGTTGAGGGAAACTGTCATGGATATGAGGAGGAAGAGGCCGAGAGAGAAGACGAGAATAGAAAATTATATGGCCTGAACAGGAGGCCCATTGGGGGAACATCGGGAACAAAGCCCGTTTTCTGCTGAAATTGCTGCTATCCGGAACAGGCAGTTTTCCAACTTGGGAAGACCCATGTCTAAGGTGCTAGAGAAATTGAAGAGGCAATGGCTTTTAAAACCTTGGATACCAAACCATTACCCAATCCCCTACCATCACATTATAACCTAATCCTTTACTGCCACTTCCACCAAAAAAGGCCATGACACCGACAACTGCGCCCGACTCCGCCATGAAATCCAAGACCTAATAGACTCCAAGAAAATACCCAACCCAGAAACAGAACAGCCCGACACACACAGAAACCCCTTACCAAACTACCGTGTCGTACCACCACCAGCCTACATGATCAATTCTGGCCTCCCAGAAGACCTTGTCCTGAAATCCTTTCACCCTCAAGCCTTTTGCCTGGGAATCTGGGCTAGTACTAGTGAGGATGAGTTTGAGCAGAAGAAAAACTTTTGGCTTGATTTCTCTAGCAGTGATGAGGAGGAAGTAAGGGGAATGACACGTAGCGGTCGTTTTTACAATGATATGGCGGATAAGGGTAAAGAAGTTTTGACAGATGGCAGAGAAGTGGTTGAGACTGCAGAAAATACTGAAAATGATATAGTACTGAGGCAATTGAGGAAGACTAGAGCACAAGTGAGTATCTGGGAACTGTTATGTGCATCTCGGGAGCATAGGCAGGCTATGGTTGAGGCCTTGAGCAAGATTGTGGTACCGGAGGATGCCAACCCCGCAATGTTTGTTGGGTCAGTTCAGAAAGAAGCTTTGCAGATATCCTTTTCTGAGGATGAACTCCCGGTGGAGGGGAAGAAATCATAACAGGCCTCTATTTATCAGGGCCGAGGTGAGGGGCAAGAAAACTTCATGTGTGATGGTGGATGACGGTTCGTCCATCAATGTGTGCCCGTTGAAAATTCTGGCAAGATTGGGTATGAAAGCAACAGACTTGGACCCCTCCAGTATGACTATTAAAGCTTATGATGACAGTAAGCGGGGAGTTGAGGGTACCTTTGTGGCTATGGTCAAGGTAGGGCCGATTGAAGATGAGGTTGAGTTCACAGTGCTGGACATCCCAGCCACTTTTGCTTTCTTGTTGGGAAGGCCTTGGTTTCACAAACTTGGGGGCGTGCCTTCCACTTTGCATCAGATGATCAAATTCCCGTATGAGGGAGAAGTTGTTACCATCCGGGCTGAGTTAGATAATGCCGTGGCTGCCTTGGAGATACAACCTTTCACGAGGTTTCAGGTGTCAGCTACTTTCGAGGAATGGGTGGATCCTAGGGTGGCTAGGATTATGGAGAAGATGAAGTTTGAGCCGGGAAAAGGTTCAAAATTGCCGGATTTTCAGAGGACAGACTACTCGGAAGGGTTTGGGGTACAAATCTGACGAAGAGAAGCCAAATGTCAAGAAAAAGGGCCTGAGACTGATGGAGTACTTTGTGAAAGCTTCAGGATATCAAGGAGAGCCTGAACCTGTGGAAGTCAATGGGATTGTGGTACCTGGGTTTGAGATCTTCCAGGATTTGTTGGGTGAGAAACCACTGACTGAAGAAGCTGTGGAAACAGAGATTTGGGAAGAAGAATTGATGAAGTTAGAGCCTGACTCTGGGGGAGGATGAGAAGCCTGAGGAAGACCTGATTGCAAAGGAAGAAGTGTCTATAGATGATGAAGACATTTACCTTCCCGATTTGTTTGAATGTACTTCCGCATTATCCAATAATAAAGACATTTCTTTTGCTTACTTACCTGAGTCATTTCCGTTTACTCTACATGAATCAAGCATATTTGACATCAGTTCAGCCAGAACTATTGCATTTAACTTGGGTACACTTGAGAACCCCAAAGAAATTGATTGAGTGAAGTGAAGTAACCTCCGAAGAGAGGGAGAAACTAGAAGAAGTGTTGGTCAGATATGCCAGAGTATTTGCTTGGTCTTATGAAGACATGCCTGGGGTAGATAGAAACATTGCCCAACATACAATACCAACTTATCCGAATATGAGGCCAGTAAAGCAGAAACTCAGACGGATGAGACCAGAATGGGCTGAGAAAGTCAGAGAGGAAGTTAAGAAACAGATAGAGGTGGGGTTCCTGGAAGTAGTAAAGTATCATGAATGGTTGGTTAACATAGTACCGGTACCGAAGAAGGATGGGAAGGTCAGAATGTGTGTAGACTACAGAGATCTCAATAAAGCTTGTCCGAAAGATGATTTCCCTTTGACGCATATAGACGTTCTGGTTGATAGCGCGGCTTTATCCGCTATGTATTCATTTGCAGATGGGTTTTCAGGTTACAATCAAGTTCTCATGGCTGAGGAAGATAAACACAAGACAGCATTTGTTACCGAGTGGGGGGGTACTTATTGTTACAAGGTAATGCCATTTGGGCTTAAGAATGCGGGAGCTACTTATCAGCGGATGGCCACTACACTTTTCCATGACTTGATGCACAAAGAGATTGAGGTGTATGTGGATGACATGATGGTGAAATCAGAGACAAGAGTTGGGCACATTGAAGCACTGGAAAGGTTCATTCAGAGAGTTGACAGATATAACATGCGGCTTAACCCCAAGAAGTGTGTGTTTGGGGTGACATCAGGGAAATTGCTTGGTCATACAGTGGGAATGGGCGGAATAGAGGTAGACTCCGAAAAGATCAAGGCAATCACAGAAATGCCTGCACCAAAGACAGAAAAGGAAGTCAGAGCATTTTTGGGGAAGATTCAGTACATCAGTCGGTTTATTGCCAAGTTGACATCAGTATGTGAGCCTATCTTCAAGCTGTTGAGAAAAGATCAGCCAGTGAGATGGAATGAACAGTGTCAGACTGCCTTCGACAGAATCAGAGAGTACTTGGTGAAGCCACCTGTATTGAAACCTCCGAGGCCGGGTAGACCTTTGATATTGTATTTGGCTAGAGAATCAGAAGCATTGGGGGGTATGATGGTGCAGGCAGATGAGACAGGGGTAGGAGGTAGAACATGCAGTTTATTATCTGAGTAAGAAGATGCTCCCGTATGAGGCTCGATATCAGGAGGTTGAGAAGATCTGTCTTGCAGTGGTATGGGCTTCCAGAAAACTGCGACATTACTTCCAGTCTTACAAGATCCAGGTGGTGGCAAAGGAGAATCCTCTGAAATATCTTCATTCAGTGCCTTCACTAGTGGGAAAGCTGGGCCGATGGTTGGTATTGTTGACAGAGTTTGACATTGAGTATCTCACCTCTAAAGTGATCAAGCAAGAGAGCGAGCAGTTAGCGGAGTTTTTGGCATGCAACCTGTTGAGGGGGATCAGTATAAGTTTGAGTTTCCAGACGAAGAGATCCAAGCAATAACAGTTCAGAGATGGAAGATGTATTTTGACGGGGCAGTGAATTACAAGGGAGCCGGAATCGGGATCGTGATAGTAACCCATGAGGGAGAGACTTTGCCTTTGGCCAAGAGGTTGACATTCAGAGTGACTAACAACATGGCTGAGTATGAAGCATGTGTTTTTGGTTTGACAGCATTGATAGCCTTGAAGGCCGGGAGTGTGGAAATCTACGGAGATTCTATGTTAGTAGTCCAGCAAATGCGAGGAGAATGGGAATTGAAAGAGGAACGGTTGAAGCCTTATCTTTTTCACCTCAGAAAATTGGCACAGGTTATCCCCGAGTGTAAGTTTCGGCACCTACCGAGAGAAAAGAATCAGATGGCAGACGCATTGGCTACACTAGCAGCGACTTGGGAAAATCCAGAGAAGTTAGTGATGAGACCGTTGGTACTGACAACAGCAGCAGTAAACCTGCTTATGAGATAGAAAGATTCTGGAAGTTGAGGTTGACGACGGTAAACCTTGGTATTATGACATTCAGAGGTATCTGGAACATGGTGGATTCCCGGAGGGGGCGGGCAGAAAAGACAGAATAGCCATTCAGAAGTTAGCTTCCCAGTATGTGACTTTGAAAGGGGAACTGTACAAGAGGCAGGCAAACGGTATTCAGTTGAAGTGTTTGGGAAAGAAGAAGCTCAGCATGTAATGGGAGAAGAAATACACGCCGGGGTATGTGGTCCGCACATGAATGGGTTGAATATGTCCTGCAAGATAGTGAGACAAGGTTTTTATTGGTCAACCATGGAAACAGACTGCGCGAAGATGGTAAAGCACTGTCATGACTGTCAAGCACATGGTAATTTGAATCACTTACCGCACACAGAGTTGCACGGGTTGTCAGAGCCGTGGCCTTTCTCAGCATGGGGAATTGATATGATTGGGGAAATTCGACCAAATGCATCAAATGGGCATCGCTTCATAGTAGTGGCAGTAGATTACTTCTCGAAGTGGGTAGAAGCCGAATCATTCCGTAATGTTACAGCAAAATAGATGGCAAAGTTTATAGCTCGGAACCTCATTTGTCGGTATGGTATGCCGCATCATATAGTGACAGACAACGGAGTCCAGTTTCAGGGAGAGACGAAGGCAATGTTACAAAGGTATGGGATAGGCCACCACAAGTCATCACCATACCGGCCGCAGGCAAATGGGGCAGTTGAGGCAGCCAACAAGACTATAAAGACAATCTTAGCCAAGATGATAGAAAATTGCATAGATTGGGCCGAGAAATTACCGTATGCTTTGTGGGGGTACAGAACATCAGTAAGAACAGCAACAGGGGCCACACCTTACTCTTTGGTCTACGGAATGGAAGCAGTATTGCCGGTAGAAGAGGAAATACAGTCTATGAGAGTATTAGCAGAGGCAGAGTTACCAGAATGGGAATGGGCCGCACAGAGGTTTGATCAGTTAGCACTATTGGATGAGAAGAGAACGAAGTCTTTGTATCACATGCAATTGTATCAGTAGAGACTAGCTCGGGCATTCAACAAGAAAGTACGCCCCACCAAGATCAGAAAGGGGGATTTGGTACTTAAGCAGTCGAGGCCGTCGACTACAGATCCGAGAGGAAAATTCAGACCTAACTGGGAAGGACCTTACATAGTGCAGAAGGTAATGGGGAATGGAGCAGTAAAGCTGTCAGACTTGGAAGGAAACGAGTTCACTGAGCCGACCAACGTAGACAGATTGAAACAGTACTTTGCCTGAGGGAGAGAAGACTGAGCAGTCACCACAAGAATCGGCGGGAGATCTAACCCAACGGGATAGGAAAATCATTCATGCATACACGTAACATTGCATTCTCTTTGTGTTTGTTTCTGTTTTATGTTCGCAGGTTCAAAGAAAGGAGAAAGCGGCAGGAATGAGCCAAGCAACGTCAACGCAATTTCAATTTTTGGGATGAGTCCCAAGGGGCGAGGCCCATATCATCTTGGGGGCGAGGTCCCTATAGTCAGCGGTGTTGGGTCGAGGTGCCCAGGGTCGAGGTGCCCCCGTTGTCAGTTGTAGTTCCGAGTCGAGGTGCCCAGGGTCGAGGTGCCCACTACATCATCAGTTCGAGGGTGAGGTCCCTATAGTCAGCGGTGTTGGGTCGAGGTGCCCAGGGTCGAGGTGCCCCCGTTGTCAGTTGTAGTTCCGGGTCGAGGTGCACAGGGTCGAGGTGCCCACTACATCATCAGTTCGAGGGCGAGGTCCCTATAGTCAGCGGTGTTGGGTCGAGGTGCCCCCGTTATCTTATTTCTGTTTGAACGCGTTCACGAACGCCACACGAACGTGAGTATTCTGTTTCATTTCCGTTCGAACGCGTTATCAAACGCCACACGAACGCGAGCATTCTGTTTCATTTACGTTCGAACGCGTTCTCGAACGCTACGCGAACGCACACCCACTGAACTAAGTCCTCTTCATTAGATTTCATGCATAGTTTTCCTAATAGCATCCCCACATGTATGAATACAAATATGTTAATGTGTTGCGATTCATATGCTTATGTCATGATAACATTTGAGTATTATTTCTTGTGGTATATCGGAAGGAAACCCAGACGTTAATTCCGTAGCCGATTCTGAATGGACGGTAGTGCGGTTTGTACTTGGGATACAATTCCACGTACCACTTGGGAAAGTGCCCATATGTGTGCTTGTATGGTTAATATGTGCGCTTGTGTTTTCTTGAATGTAATATGCCAATGAAGTTGTATGTTTGTTGCTACTTTGATATGTTTTTCTAAGCATGCAATGTTAGATGTGAGATATATGTGAAATGTGTGTATAAGTTTTATTTTGTGCATGGGAATTTAGAAGCATGATACTCTTGGAAATAAGTGTTACTTAAGCTTAATTAAATTATTACATAAATCCTTTCATTACAAGTGACATGAGTAAGGGACCATTCCGAACCCAACGGTTTGAGGTCTTCCCTTGCGAGGGGTGAGTGCGGCCTTAAATCTTTGTCCCGGTTCACACCGGGTGGCGACTCCATATTATTTCGTACTTCCCAACTAGTGCCGCGAGCCTAGAAACGGCGTCGCCCAGATTCTGTTGTCTACACACCTTCTCTTGTTTTGTGTTGCTTTGGTTTATTTATTTCTCGTCATTTAAATTCTGTATGTTGCTTATTCCCGTATGATACGATCGAGTGCTTGGGCTTAGTAAGTGCGATGAAAGGTCCCCTAATTGGAGGGGTTAAAATCGTTCACCATGATGCTCTGCCGCACCGATTGATGTGTGTTCGGTTGAATGCGAGATACGTTCAATCGGGCACACTATGTTTAATATTATTGCTTTTAATTCTTTGTATGCATGATTCAGTCGAGCGTATGGGCTTAGTATGTTGGTCTAAAGGTCCTCTATTTGAGAGATCAAGAGCCCCAAAAGGCCACCTTTACGGCAGTACTTCGCCGCGCCCCTT
Organism: Zanthoxylum bungeanum; assembly: GCA_019454045.1. Lineage (NCBI taxonomy): Eukaryota > Viridiplantae > Streptophyta > Magnoliopsida > Sapindales > Rutaceae > Zanthoxylum > Zanthoxylum bungeanum. Next base: position 15,530 of record SKCR01001615.1, on the reverse strand, counting down.
TATTTTGTCGTTTATGTATTGCGTCCCATTTCATGCATCAGGTCTGTTCCCGTTCGAACGCGTTTACGAACGCAACTCGAACGCGCATGTATTTTGCCTTGTCATGCATCAGGTCTTATTTTTGTTTGAACGCGTTCACGAACGCCACACGAACGTGAGTATTCTGTTTCATTTCCGTTCGAACGCGTTAACAAACGCCATACGAGCGAGAGCATTCTGTTTCATTTACGTTCGAACGCGTTATCAAACGCCATACGAATGCGAACCTTCTGTTTACCATTCGAATGCATTTACGAACGCTACACGAACGCACACGCACTTTCTTAGTTTCATAATGTATCAGGTCTGGTTCCATTCGAACGCGTTCTCGGACGCTACACGGACGCGAACCTTCTGTTTACTGTTCGCACGCGTTCTCGAACACTACGCGAACGTGCACCCACTGAATTGAGTTCTCTTCATTAGATTTAACGCATAGTTTTCCTAATAGCTATCCCCACATGTATGAATACGAACGTGTTTAATGTATCACAACTCATATGCTTATAACATGATAACATTTGAGTATTATTTCTTGCGGTATATCGGATGGAAACCCAGACGTAAATTCCGTAGCCGATTCCGAATGGACGGTAGTGCGGTCTGTACTTGGGATACAATTCCACGTACCACTTGGAAAAGTGCCCATATGTGTGTTTGTATGGTTAATATGTGTGCTTGTGTTTTCTTGAATGTAATATGCCAATGAAGTTGTATGTTCGTTGCTACTTTGATATATTTTTAAGCATGCAATGTTAGATGTGAGATATATGTGAAATGTGTGCATAAGTTTTTATTTTGTGTATGGGAATTTAGAAGCATGATACTCTCGGAAATAAGTGTTACTTAAGTTTGATTAAATTATTACATAAATCATTTCATTACAAGTGACATGAGTAAGGGACCATTCCGAACCCAACGGTTTGAGGTCTTCCCTTGCGAGGGGTGAGTGCGGCCTTAAATCTTTGTCCCGGTTCACACCGGGTGGCGACTCCATGTTATTTCGTACTTCCCAACTAGGCCGCGAGCCTAGAAACGCGTTGCCCAGGTTCTGTTTTCTACATGCATGTTTAGAATCTATCACTCGGGAGAGAAGGATTTTGAATAGGATCTAGAGAATATAACCTGGGAGTTTTATAGAGTTCGGGAGAATCATAGTTCCTTTGAAGTCGTTAACATAGAATCACAAAGCGTAATGAGTTATTGATTACTAGATTTTTATAGAGATATCAAAGTCTGTAGTTGATAATATTTTCATTGTTGCTCGGGAGAGTGAGTGATTACTTTAGGATTCTTGACTTATAAACAATACAACTGAACAAGGATTAATTGGCATGACAAGTACATAGAGGATAAATAGGTGAAATCGGACTCTATAATCTCTCTCGTATTGGTTCCTCCTATTAAATTATTTTTATCTCTTATTTATTTAGTTAAATATTTATTAATAGTTTTCTAAATAAAGATAGGATTATCAATTATAGTACTTATTGTGAGTTGAATATAATCCATGTGTGTTCAACGCTCTTTCACTCATCTTTACTAAAACTTGACATCGTACACTTGCGGTACGATATAAAATATCGTAACATAGGGATTTGACACTATTTCCTTCAGCAATAATAAAGTGGTAAAAGATTGAGACTTCTTCGGGAAAATCTGATTATTTGGAATCGCGTGGTCTTCGGTAATGTGGATAATTCTATTGATCAGTTGGAACAGAGAATTGATGATCTAGAAGTAGAGAGTGATTATTTCTCTCGTTCTACCGATCAGATTTCAAGATTGGAATCTCTAAAACTCCAATTTTGGTCTAAAGAAAAATCTCGAGAGTCACTTTGGCAACAGAAGAGTAAAGCTTGTTGGTTAAAGTTGAGAGACAATAACACTAAGTTTTTTTTTTCACAATGTTTCTAATGAAAAATTCAAGCTTAATTTTCTAGGTTCTTTAGTAAATAATAGTACTCGGATTTTAGATCCCCAGGACATTAATAGTGAAGTGGTCTCATTCTTCTCTTCATTATTTTCGGCCAGACCCACCCTTCTCCATAATCTGATCTATAAAAGGTTGAACGAGAGTTCTTCTTCTTTGTAAAACTCATTCTCTCGTGATGAAATTAAATCTGTTGTTTGGGATATAGAGGGGTCCAAGGCTCCAGGACCAGATGGATTTACTTTAATTATTTTCAGGAAAGCTTGGGATATTATAAGCGACGATGTCTTTTCCATGGTACAAGGGTTTTCTGGTTATGGGAAATTACTCGTAGGTATTAATAGTTCATTCATCACCCTTATCCCAAAAATTGATAACCCGACCTCGATTTAGACTTATAGGACACAGAAATCGGCGACGCTGTCCGGACTCGCGGCTAGTTTGGGAGTACGGAGTAGCCCGCGGGAGACTAAACCAGAGAATAAATGGAGTCGCCACCCAGTGTGAACTGGGAAATGAGTTAAGGCCGCACTCACCCCTCGCAAGGGAATACCTCAAACCGTTGGGTCCGGAATTGTCCCTTACTTATGCCAATTGTAATGAAAGGATTTATGTGATAGTATAACCGAGTCTCATGCAACACATACAAGATAATTCAAATGACACACGAAATTACATGCCCATAAACATTAATAGAAATAATAGAAGCATATTACATTAAAGAGTACAAGATTTGGAAATGAAAACAATATATAATCAAAGGCGAAAAACGTCAATGAATAAATAGCAAATGAAAGGCAATTAATCAGGCTTATGTAAACATTTCCCGAGTGGTACGTGGAGTTATATATGTTAGGGATTCGGGTCGGTCGCAGCGAAAATGTGGGTCGGGGCGGAAATCATATTTAAAAAACTTTTTCAAAATACCGAGTAAATTATTCAATATCTAATATGAATAATTTATTCGGATTTCACCTAAACCCAAAAATATTACTTACATGCATGATCCAATCAGATAAAGTAATAATCCGACCAAAAAAAAGCCATTTGTCCGACCACATGAAGCCATGGCCGACCACATGAGGTCACGATCCGACTACATGAGGTCATGATTCGACCAGAACATGGCCGACCAGACGAGGTCCGACCAGACCATGTCTGACCAGACGAGGTCCGACCAGACGAGGTTCGACCAAACGAGGACCGACCAGACGAGGACTGACCAGACGAGTATTTTACATGCATCATATACATATCCGAATACACAACAAAATGAAATGCCCAAAGGTGGTAGAAGGTCAGAAGCTTAAAACCAACACTTCAATCAAGTTTCTAAAGTACCAAACAAGCCTCACCACAATAAAATAACTATAGAACAATTCTAGGTCATTTAAGAGTGGGTCAATAACTCTAGAATGACAACTAGTTTCTTAAACCATCAATAAAATGCTTATTAACTCATTAGTAACATTCTATGATCTTTATACATGCTTAACCCTCTCCAAAAACTTCCATTCACCAAAATAAATAGAATAAAGAATAGGAAAAACATAAGAACATCACAAGATGAAGACCACAACAAGAGGAACATTTTTCTCTATAATGGTAAGTTGGAAATACTTACTAAATTCCAAGCTTTTCCTTGTTTTAGCTTTTCTTTCTCTCAAGCTTCTATGTTTTGTTTCAATGGAGTTTTAGATGAGTGAATTTTGACTTCATAAAACCCTATATGAAAACAAAACAATATATACTAAAAAAAATTGCCCATGGCCGAATTTTGTATATAGTAATACCTAGATATTTTTTTTTTCATTTCATTTAATTTTTATAACTTGTCAACTTGTTTTAATGATCATTACACTTTAATGATATATTCAACCAAGTCAACAATTGCAACTTAGTCATTAAAGTAAATATCATAACTTTAAAATATTTATACTTTAATTAATTTAATCATTTAACAATTAAATAAATAATAATTAATTAAATAAAAATATATCAAATATATGTATTATATTTACAATAAATATCAAATACATATATATTTATGATATTAGTCAAATATCTCAATTTGACAATTAATTAATGTGTATTTGAATTAATCGAACATTAAATGCAAATACACAAAAATTAAGGAAATTACTATCGGGTCCTTACACATGTATTTTACGTTTAATCTTTAAAAGACTTTATAAATAATCAATATTATTTATAAATGTTTCCCTAGTGCTCTACGAGAATATTTCATTAGTGAGACTCTCTAGATTCAGGCATATCCGTCATGAAATCCAATTTCGTGTCCATAATTTATCCACTCGTAAATTATGACGAACACAGATAAACTCGCTGAATCATACAGGTCGAGGTCATGGCAAATGTATAATTCCTCCGTCACAGGTATCCGGATATATCCCAGAGATATAGATGTAAACGTCAAATCTCTATGGGGATTATCCCGTCGACGTCTCTATTAGCAATCTCAAAAAGAATATTTAGAACTGACTTCTAAAATGTACCACGGGCCCATGGTTTTTATCTGATTGCTAATCATATGGACTACCTATGCTATGATACACAGAGCTGACGGATCCTATCTCGATACACACATGACACCCTGAAGATCTATCCATACCCAACGAACAGGCAGAGGTCTGATCTAAATAGATCAGTGACGTGACTTCCATCTAAGTGTAGAAGATGTCTCATGTGCCCACAGTGGCATCTCAAGTCTAAGAATCACAAGTGCTACTCAACCCGGGAAGATTCTTATTGACGTTGGTGTACCATCCATTAAGAATCTTCGATGAGTCGTTCAGTGTTTATCCACTATAAACACCTACACGTCTATACTAGTCTCCAAGACTTATGGTTCATTGAGAAACCATTGGAATCATATATTCCAGTATACGACATGTACCGGTCTCAACGGGTTTACTTTACTCACCAAGTAGTGTAAACCTTGACCAGGAACAGTCTGAGAATGACAACGTCATGATACTACTCAATGACAGTTGCGACGCTTTTGCAACAGCATCATGACTAGTCATTCTAAGGTCAATACGTCTTTACCATATTAAAATATACATTATATTATAGAAACTGCATATATTATTCATAATAATAATGTTTTACAGTAGTATTCATAAAGAAATACAACCGAAAATTGGCGCTCTGAGCACCAACCCCAACAGTATCCCATGTACAGACCGCACTACCGTCTATTCGGATTCGGCTACGGAATTTATGTCTGGATTTCCATCCGATATACCACAAGAGATATCACAAAATCATTAACGCAACGCAATCATTAACCCAATGTTGACATACATGAAATATGATAATGCATATAACAATAAATAACCGAAGAGACGAATAATAAACTAAAATGTGAAATAATAAAGAAAGATAAATAACACCAAAATAAATGCGGAATAATAAAGCAACAATAAACGTAAATTAAATGCGAAATAATAAAAGACTAATAATATGAAATAAATGTGGAATAATAAATATGTGACCAAAGAATTTGGCCATTTTCAATGTAGGACTTCGCATACCCGGTTGGACATATTCTACGTCCAACCGATCATGTCGTTTCCAGGACGACAAAATAAAATAAAACAAAGGGTGCCCTCAGGTCTTACCTTTTAAGTCGCTTCTTGGAAGTGCGTTATGTCGTCGTCGGAAGGGTTAATGCTCCGTAACTTTTCCGGTTCGCTGGTTTAATATTTTCCTTCGTTGTTTTGCTGTTTTGGACTGTTGTTTTCTTTGTTTTAGCTTAATGTTTTTGGTGGTTTTGGGGACTGTTTTGGGGGTGCAGTTTTGCGGTAATGCAGGGCTGTTTAAGGGTTGTAGTTTGCGGCGGTTTGGGGGTATTTCAGGGCTATGATTTGCGGTAATTTGAGGGTATTTCAGGGGTTGTTTTTCGATGATGCATGAGGTATTTTTAGGGTGCAGATTTCAGTGTTTTGAGGGTATTTCAAGGGCTGTTTTTTGGTGATGCAAGGGTGTTCTGGTTGTGCAGTTTGCGTGAATATGGTTGTGCAGTTTAATGATTGCCGTCAATGAGCTCTCCCCCCCCAAAGGTTTGGTTTGTGTGTCTTTTTATAAGAGCGGGTTAGGGTTTTCCTTATATGAGTACGAAAAAAGATTGTGCAATAATGGGAAATATTTAATTAGTTTGTTATAAGGAAATGATTTGTTTAATTTAGGAAGGTGATTTATTTAGTTTAGGAAATGGATTTATTTAATTTAGGAATGTGATTTTATTTGATTTATTTAATTTAGCCATGTGATTTATTTAGATTAGGAAGGTGATTTGTTTGGATTTTAACATGAGTTTAATGTGTTGAATTTTTTTTTGGATGGGATTTGGTGGGCTTGGGCGTGTGGGTTGGTGGTGCGTGGGCTTAGCCTAATGGTTAAACAGAGATTAATTGAGTGAACCCGAGGCTAAACATACGAATTGAATCTGGCAAGGTATTTATTTCTTGAATTTCCCCTTCCGACGTTTGTTTCCCGTGACTTCCGCAACTTATCGGGTAGTGCCTCCATACGAGGCTCGTCATTGGGACTTATGCAAAAATTCAGTGCCTACAAGACTCATCTCTCTCCTTAACGATTTATATAAAATCATTGACGAGCTCTTAGCCAACCGAATTAGGCTTGTCTTGGGGAAGTTATTGGTTCAGCTCATTCTGTTTTTCTTAAAGGTAGACAGATTCTGTATGGTATCCTTATTACCAATGAGGTTGTGGATTGGGTTAAGAGACATAACTACAGTGGTATACTTATAAAATTATATTTCTAGAAGGCCTTTGACTTTGTTTCTTAGAATTTTATTGATTTTTCACTATAAATTATGGGCTTTGGCAAACGTTGGAGAGGGTGGATTCTGAAATGTGTATCAACAGCTAGCACAACAATATTAGTTAATGGCTCCCCTACTTGTCAAATCCCCCTTGGCAGAGGCCTTAGGCAAGGTGATCCCATTTCCCCCTTTCTTTTCATTATAGTAACAAAGGGTCTCAATGTTCTTATTAATAAGGCAAATAAGCTTAATTTGATTACATGTATTGAGATGGGCCAGTTGAATTTTACTATTACTCATCTCTAGTTCGCGGACGACACTCCTATCTTTTATAGTAAAGATATTGATTCCTTACTCAATCTGAAAAGGATTCTTCACTGCTTTGAGCTTGTTTCGGAACTCAAAGTCAATTTTCACAAAAGCTCAATTGTTTGTGTTGATAGCGATCTCCAATGGGCAAATAATGCGACATCAATTTTGAATTATAAATGCTTTTCTACTTTTTTCAAATACTTGGGACTGCCTATCAGTGGTAATCCTAAGAAAATTACTTTTTGGGATCCGGTTATTGAAAAAATAAAGATGCGTCTATAGGATTGGAAGAATAAACTCTTTTCATTCGGGGGCAAGTTGACTTTTAAAATCTACTCTCTCATCCATTCTTTTGTTTTTCCTCTCAGTCTTCAAAATGCCAAATTCTGTTTCCAGCAAATTTGAAAGCTTGCTTAGAAGATTTTTCTGGTTTGGGTCATATGATAGCAGAGTTCTATGTAAAGTAAATAGGATGTGATTAATAAGCCTCTTAAATACGATGGATTGGGGGTTGTGGATTTAAAATCTATGAATCTGGCACTTTTATTTAAATGGATTTGGAGGTTCGCTACTGATGATAACTCTCTCTGGAAGCATTTGATTTGCCACAAGTATGGAGGAAATTCGTTGGACTGGTTTCCAATATTTTCTCCTTGTTAGTCCTATATCTGGTCAGAAATCACAAAGTTTCATCATCTGATTTCGAACTCTGGTTTCAACTAGTTTCACTATCTTTCTCTCAATATTGGCAATGGTTTTAGAACTCAATTTTGACTTCATAAATGGTGTAGTCCTCAACCTCTCTATCAAATTTTCCCTATTCTGTTTAGGATTGCAATTAATAAAGAAATTTCAGTTGCAAACTTCATTACTTCCAGCTCTTCCACTTCACCTTGGAGATGTCAGCTTAGGGCATCTGATAATGAGGATCTGGTATCCCTTTTCCAGATTATCAACAGCTGCACACTCAAGCATGATATTGTTGATTCGGTAATCTGGTTAGGCAGCCCCAATGGTTCCCTTATAATGAATCCAAACTCTCTTCAAACCTAGCAGTTCCCATTTATTTGGAAGAGTGCTGCCCCTAAAAAGATTCAAATATTTTGTTGGCTTTTCATTCAAGGAAAAATTCAAACGAAAGACTTCATTTTCTGAAGAGGTATCATCGATGACAATTCTCTCTCTTATATTCTCTGCAATGATAACCTTGAATTTGCTAATCATTTTCTGTTCTCATGCACGTTTTCTTGGAGGATTTGGTCATGATTTTTCAATTGGTGGGGCCTTAGCTGGGTTTGTTCTAGTAATCCATCGGACTTCATTCAGTCTCTTGAGTTCATATACTTGAATAATAAGTTGTGTGATTTTTTTGAATCATTTTTCATGGCGGTTTGTTGGTCCATTTGGATAGAAAGAAATCACCGGATCTTTAAGAATGTATCAAGCGAAGCTCTCTCTATTCGCTTTAAAATTCTTAAGCTCATCTCTAAATGGTTATCCTTTAAGCATTAAGACTTTGTTCTCTCTGCTACAAATTTACTTCATTTCCCTTCATCTGTTAAATCTTGGACTTATCTTTAGTTTTTATCTAGATACCCCTTGTACTTGTTTTAAAGCCGTTTTAAAAAATAATAATTGGGCTCATATTTTATGAGTCGTTGATATAATTAATATTAGTCTCCTCTCTTTTATCAAAAACATAGTATTTTTTGTGTGGTATACGAGGACATTATTATATTGATTATTTATTTGCAATGTCTTATTTTGTAAGAAATCTAATGACTTTTGAAAAGTAGTTGTGCCATGTGATGTGAGTATCTATTTGGTTTATTTTCATGTGATGTTTTAAGGAGGAAAAGGGAACTTTATATATATATGGCTAGAAATTAAAGAGGAACGGGAATTAAAGAGAAATTGACAATGACTTTGAAATCCTTTCATATTGGTTTATTCTTTCTTCTGCTCCTCTTTCATATATATATATATATATATATATCAAATATCATGAGCCAAACAACATGAAAAGGAAATTATAAAATGAGGACATATATAACTTCAACAAAAGCTCAAACAAAGAGCTAGCTCAAGCTGAGGAAGGAGTTGCATGAACTATATGTGTGTGTGTGTTCTCTTGTTTCAAACCCTCTCTCTCTCTGTCTCTCTTTTCGTATTTGAACATCATTTAAAAGGAACATGGAAATCTGCAAATCTGACGCGGACTTGTTTAGTGCGGGGTCCTTTAGCCCTCCATCTTTTTCCATAATAACATGCTACTGTTTTACGTACTAACTAAGGCATAAGACATGTTTAATTTACGTCATGGCTTTAATTGATTTATCGTAAAAAGTAATGTACTTAAACAGTTCACAGGATTAAAGAGAAGTGATGCAATAGTATATATCTAGTTTAGAACGTTGTGGCTTAAGCTGGTAATACGTGTTTTGAATAAGTTTTGTTGATTCCCTCGAATACAACAAGTGATAAAAGTCCAAAGAGATCTTCATAAGGTTTTCTTTTGCATGGGTAACTTCCTTTGCGGTTTTCATGAATATGTTCTTGGGCTTTCTATATTCAAGAAGTTGTCTCTCATAAACCTAAAGTTTTTTTACAATGTCCTCTAATTTAAGGTGGTCTAAGTCATTTCTTTCCTCGATGACCGTGATCTTTGGTAGAAACTGTTCAGGTAGGGATCTAAGAAATTTCCTAACTATCATATTCGTAGGAGTAGTCTCACCTAGGTTAAAGCTGGAGTTCATAATATCGTTAATCTCAGCATAAAATTCAGTAAAATTCTCATTATTTTTCATCCCAACGACTTCAAACCTAATGGAAAGCTTTTGGAGTCTATTATTCTTAACTGACAATGTGCCATCATGCACAATCTAAAGGATGTCTAATACATCATTGGCTATCTCACACATTAATATCATCTTAAACTCAGCGGAGCAAACAGAAAGATGAATGGCATTAATGGCTTTGTTGTTCCTATTGCTAGCATCAAAATCCTCCTTAGTCCAGGTTAGTTTATCTTTAGGGGAAAAGACCCCATCAATTATAACCACGGGAGGTTTCTATTAGTGCTCTACTGACATCCAGACTATTTTATCTAAGGACTTGAGGAATACTTTCATGTGAACTTTCCAGTGAGGATACTTTGTCCCATCAAAGAATGGGGGGCAGTTTAAGGGTTGATTTCTATTCGTATATGACGGGTCAAGGACCGAGGTCAGGTTCTGATACCAAATGAAAATTCGATTTTTGTCTAAGGTTTGAACCCTATGCGAAATTAAACACAATAATTTAAGACATGTCCTAATTATTATTTCTATGGATTAAAACATGCACCCTTAAGTCTAAAGCATATATAAATAAAGTAATAACCCAAAGCAACAAAATAATCAACACATAAATTTTATTGACGAAGTAGAAAATTCGTGCGGGTAAAAAACCTGGTAAGTTTTGTTGATTCAAAGTTGGTCTTTATTCTCAAGTATAAGAGTGTCGAAGTAATAAAATAACCCGGTAAATCTGGGGTCAATCCACAGAGAATAAATTTAATAGAATAAAATAATAATTCAACTAATATAATAAAAATAATAAAATAAAATATTATGTTTAGGGGATCCACTCTTAATATTTCAAATATAAATAATTTTTACTTTTTATAACATATAAATTGTAACTCGAATACCTCTAAACTGTAATACTCAAAGAATTCCTCGAGTCCGCTCCAAGTAGCCTTCTCAGAACCTATGAAGTCTTTGAGTGGATCAACCCTGCAAACTCGCAACATTGGAACTCCGACTACAAATCTTCCTCTATAAAGAACTCTGAAGGCTTAGAAAATTAGGTTAAGGTTGTGTTTCTGTGTTGATGGTCAATCAAAGCTCAATCTCACCAAAAGAAAGAAGACAGGGAAATCAAAGAAGTCTTCTAGGTGAATAGTCAAGAAGGTTGAAAACAAATAATGTCGTGCTCGGAATAATGTGTTTCCAACAACTGAAAAGGTGGTTCTATGTTTGTTTATATAGGTAGGTAAGAGTAGGTTTTTTATTATGCAAAATTGGCTCAAAATATGTCCAAAATAACCCAGTTTCGCAATTTCGTTCGAATGCAAGACGAATGCGCACTATTTCGTAAACTCGTTCAAACGCAGTCTTGAACGCACCTCGAACGCAAACACATTGGAAGGTTTTGTTAGCACGGGAAAATGAGCGCACTACGCACGGACACCTACTTCCAAGTTTCGTTAAACCCAAACACAAGCGTGACACGAACGCCACTAGTTCAAGCGCAGCACTAACGCATATCTGATATCTTCATGCGCAGTCTGTCAAATATCAGTCTAATTGCTCTGAGATCTTCAAGACTTATTACAATTCAATTGAACTTATTTTGTTATGAACATTGTCAATCAAAATGGAACTAATAGTCATGATGCAAGCTCTTTATTGATGTAAATTAGGAGTTTAAATATGATGCCGTTCAAAGCTCTATATACAATTGATGATGATGATGATCTTGGCCCAGATCCTTTGAATAAGAAAATATAATTAAAAAGTAAATCTGAAATCGAAGAGATTGATAATGCAATAGTTTCAACAAATAGGAAATTATTTATATCAATAAAACTCATCATATCGAAATTGTATATATTTTCGCAATAACGAATTCGTCCAAAATAGACCAAACGAGCAAGAGACTTAGCAAACTTGCTTTTTGCCAATTTCATCTCTCGCAAACACCAATTTGACAACACTTGCAAACTTTTACCTAATTCATTTATCTCTTGTTGCATGTCATTATTATACTCATTGCTTATTATAAAATTAGTAACATTATCTTTTTTTTTCATCACTTAGATCGAGTGGCCAATCTAAACTTAAATTTGTGATGTAACCTAACCCGGTCATTAATTACAATAGCGTAGGATGGGTATTGCTTAAACTTCCAAAAGCTAAAGCTCATCGTGGGGCCCTTAGTTTGATGGATTAATGATTATGATTATATTAGTTAATTTAATTTGCAAGGGTTAAGTCAATTTTTATATTTTAAAATTTTTAATCATAATATAATATTATAATATAAAAATTTTAAAATTTTATCCATTAATTTTTTAAAAATTACAATAAAAAAAATATATTTTATGACCATAGGCGGGTGACTTTCCTGCCTAACTTTGCAACTAATTAACGGTAGTTAAATGAAATCATCAATGTTATGAATTTTAGGACACGTGTTCGGTTGCCATGTGAGGGGTACGTGCCTGATTGCGGATTAAGGAAACTATGTATTTTGAGGGAATATATCACTTCAGTTCTTGTTGTTTGTAAAAAGATACTCGTCAAAGACAATATATTTATAAAACGTATCACTTAGATCCTCCCAACTACATTTTGACTCCTAAATCAATTTGGACGGTTAGCTAGGTAGAGTTAACAAACAAAAAACTTTAAATAATATTTATATTCAAATAGCTCAAATTCAATTATTTGACTGAACTAAAAAAGCTCTTATATATATTGCAATTAAGGAGGACAAAAATATCTTATGTTGTAGTTGATGGTCAAAGTTGATCAAAGAATTGAATGAGATAAAATGTAATGAAGGAGTTAATGAATGTGTTTTTAAAATGAAGTCCCATATGTTTATTTATTTTCAAACAAAAAGGGTTCTAGTGATATAAACCCTAATATTCGGTGGTGGGGTTGCGTCACCCACTCAAAAGCCACCACATGCAGTGCAGAGGAAGATTGGAGACTCAGCAATCACAAATTAAAGGCGACTATTATCGTACTAAAGTTATCCAAGTATAGATATGTTATTTTGATTTTATCAATTTCATATTTATTGGTATAGTTTACATATTGAATTGTTTAAATTGGATATTCAATGCTCAAAATAATATGTTTGGACTCAAGTATATTTGATATCATTGGGTCCCCAGTATGCGTGTTTTGGTGGTGTAGGGTTAATGATCTGGCATTCAGGTATTGAGTTCGAATTCAAGAAGTGTGTTTCTTGTAAGAACTTGGGATAATCAAAAATTTTATCTACTCTATTTAAAATCGAAAAGAATGATTTAACGACGGAATTTCCAACGATTAAAAAAAAAAAAAAAATTAATACCTTTGGGGTAACCTTCAAAGTAACACTCTCTACATAACGACAGTCTTGATGACAACATCCACTACGACGTGTCGGCATATTACTAGTTTGTAAATGTACGGAATACAAGTTCCTTCCTACTTAAGCTTCAATTTGGATTAATTTATCAGACCCGTTTCATATCTCTCGCATTCTCCAGGTAAATCAGTTTCAGATCGGAGCACTCGCAGCTATGGGGGAGAAGGTTCGTAATATTTGTTAATTGCCATTTTGGTTAAATTTGTTCATGTCAATATCTTTGTACTTGATTAATAAGTTCTAGTTGCTGATTCTTTCATTTCATGTCAAAAAATGTTTCCCATTTGTCTTTAGTCTGTAAAATACTAATGAAGTAGTACTGATGTATGCAGAAGGTTGTAATAATGGTGCTGAAGGTTGACCTTCATTGCTCGAAGTGCTACAAAAAAGTCAAGAAAGTACTTTGCAAATTCCCTCGTAAGTCTCTCTTACTTACATTGTTTGTTATATTTGCATTTGTGATTGAAAGCGGTTGATAAGATGTGATGTGATCAGAAATACAAGACCAGATATTTGATGAGAAGACGAATACAGTGAGAATAAAAGTTGTGTGCTGCAGTCCTGAAAAGATCAGGGACAAGCTATGCTGCAAAGGTGAAGGTTCAATCAAGAGTATTGAAATATTAGAACCGGAAAAGCCTAAACCACCACCTGAGAAGAAACCAGAGAAGCCTAAAGAACCCGAGAAACCAAAAGAACCTGAGAAGCCAAAACAACCTGAGAAACCCAAAGAACCTGAGAAGCCAAAACAACCTGTACCAAAAGAATTACCACCCAAGGGACCGCATATACCCTGTTGTTACCCAGTACCAGTTGGGGTGTGTTGCAGGGAATGTTCTGAGGGGCATGGTGGGGGGCCATGCTACCAGTATGGACAGCCAAAACAACCTGTTGTTGAGCCACCAAAAGCATCACCACCCAAGGCACCCTGTTATTACCCAGTACCAGTTCCAGTTCCACACTTTGGGGTGTGTTGCAGGGAATGTTCTGAGGGGCGTGGTGGGGGGCCATGCTACCATTATGGACAGCCAAAACAACCTGTTGTTGAGCCACCACCACCCAAGGCACCGCATGTACCCTGTTACCCAGTACCAGTACCAGTTCCAAACTTTGGGGAGTGTTGCAGGGAATGTTCTGAGGGGCGTGGTGGGGGGCCATGCCACCAGTATGGGTATGGAGGACAAGTGAGATGTTATGATGGATATTATGGAAGGCCAGTTTATGATAGTTGGGGTGGTGGCTGCGGTAACAGAGTTTACAGAAGTCGCTGTTCAGATTACATCTGTGAAGAAAATCCCGCCGCGCCCTGCTCAATCATGTAAAATGCTACTGCCAACCTAAGCTTCAAGCTTCAAGCTTCAAGCTTCAAGCTTCAAGCTTAATTCATGATTAATTGGTGATTCAATTCATGTCACGCCGTTTTCTTCTGGTTGTTGCCGATCGAGTAACTTTTGGGTTGTATTTTCTTTTTTAAATAGACTTTGGGAAATAAAATTAATACGGTGTTCTGATTGATGCTACAATTTATAATAAGATGCTTTCATTTAATTAAATATTGCGTGCTTTTCCGATTCCTACCCCTTTTCTTTCACTTTCTGATCATGTCCTTTTTGTTATTTTCTATTTATTTTAATCTAAAATTTGTTTTCCCAATATAAGTTTATGCATGAGGTGTGTATTGTGTGATTTTTGGGTAATTCTTTAGTATCATTGTTGTATAAATGACCTGATACCATCGATTAAATATGTGGTATTATATTAAAATATAATTAATATTTATTTAGTTGTATTTTTATTATATTAGTAAGTCTATTAAGATATTATTTAGTTGTTCTATATGGATGATACGGTATTACCGTTATATTGTGGAATTTTTAATTTTTCACGTAAAAAATATAACATTTTTAAAATAATTAATTTTCCACGGGAAATTTCAAAAGTGTAACAATTTTCACATTTTTTATATGAAAACTTGACAAGTTTTTGTTATTATCCAGGAGGAATATGATTGCAACTTTGGTGGAAAATTATAAATTTTTACAATGTCGAGTGGAAAATTGATAATTTAAAAAATAAAGATTTTTTTAAAACTTTACATAATTTCGAGAGTGAATTTATAAATTTCACTAAAACAAATTATGATAATTTATGTATTTTTATCATTATTTAAACCCTCAAAAATTATATTTTAATCGAAGCACGATATAATTTTATAATTTTACCACGTATCAACAAGAGATATATTCATTT
>SKCR01001614.1:0-28588 GCA_019454045.1 Zanthoxylum bungeanum | reverse complement strand
CTAGTTGGGAAGTATTAAATAACATGGAGTCGCCACCCGGTGTGAACCGGGACAAAGATTTAAGGCCGCATTCACCCCTCGCAAGGGAAGACCTCAAACCGTTGGGTTCGGAATGGTCCCTTACTCATGTCACTTGTAATGAAAGGATTTATATGATAATTTAACCAGGCTTAAATTACATTTATTTCCAAAGATATCATGCTTCTAAATTCATATGCATACATCAACAAGTTCATCACAACATGCAACATCACATGGCAATCTCATGAACATATTTCAATCCTATGATATGGAAAACTAAGAACAACATAATCATGCTTGAGTACTATCTCATGAACCTATTAACCAAATAACATGCTAACAGTCTAATCATGCTTGAATACAAATAATACAGTTGGCTATATAACACAAGAAAGATCAACCAAGAGGCAATTATACATGAATATGATAAGGCAGACTCAGTTCAGTGTGTGCGCGTTCGTGTAGCGTTCGTAAACGCGTTCGAATGGAAATGAAACAGAATGCTCACGTTCGAGTAGCGTTCGTAAACGCGTTCGAACGTAAATGAAATAGAATGTTCGCGTTCGAGTAGCGTTCGTAAACGCGTTCGAACGGAAATGAAACAGAATGCTCGCGTTCGTATGGCGTTCGTGAACGCGTTCGAACAGAAATGAGACCTGATGCATGATAAGGCAAAAATGCATGCGCGTTCGAGTTGCGTTCGTAAACGCGTTCGAACGGGAACGGACCTGATGCATGAAATGGGATGCAATACATAAACACAAAATAAAGGGGCGCGGCGAAGCACTGCCGTAAAGGTGGCCTTTTGGGGCTCTTGATCTCTCAAAGAGAGGACCTTTAGACAACATACTAAGCCCATGCGCGTCACATCACAACACATGAAATAAATAATATCAGACATAGTGTGCCCGATTGAACGTATCTTGTATCCAGTCGAACACACATCAATCGGCGCGGCAAAGTATCGTGGTAAAGGGCTTTTAGCCCCTCCCCATATGGATCTCACATCACACTTACTAAGCCCATGCGCTCGATTGAATTATACATACGAAAATAAATATAATAATGTCAAACTAAGTATGCCTGATTGAACGTATCTCGCATCCAACCGAACATACATCAATCGGCGCGGCGAACTAGTGTCACAAAGGTGGCCTTTTCGGCTCTTTGTCTCCCAAATGGAGGACCTTTGGACTAACTCACTAAGCCCATACGCTTGGTTGAATCATGCATAACTAAACGACATATTGAATTCAAGTAAAGAAAACTAAATAAACAAAAGCAACACGACAAAAGAAAGATGGTGCCGTTTACCCAAGCGGTACGTGGAGTTGTGGCCTGAGTTACAGATCATATTACCGTCCATTCGGAATCAGCTATGAAATTTATGTCCGGGTTTCCATCCGATATACCGCGAGAGTTGACACATCTCTCATTCATCTGATACCCACAACATTCATCATACACACCACGAATACTACAAATACAGAAAATATAATCAAAATAAATTACCAGAAAATAAAATGAGAATAAGTGTGAAAGGTACCCTCAGGTCTAACCTTTTAAGCCGTCTCTCGGACTCGCGTTCCACGGAGATCAAAAGGGGGTAAAGCTCCGCAACTTTTCTGGTCCACTGGTTCAACGTCCTAGCTCACTGCTTCGCTGTTATGCTTACGGTTCGAACTATGTTCTGCTGCTATTTGGTCTCTGTCTTGCTGCTCACTGCACGGACCACCTGTTTTAATGTTTTCAATAAACTATTCCAAGTTTTGTGTGGGTTCTTAGTGCAATTATATGTGATTATTTTTAAGATTATCTATGCAGTTTTTATATTACTGTTTTTTAAGGATTTGTGGCTGCTGTTTTAAGGTGATTTAGGAGGTTGTTTAGGCGTGTCTTAGGATTCGGCTAAGGGTTGTTTTGGCGTTTTTAGTTTCGGTGATGTGAAGGTGGTTATTTGTGGTGGATTCGGCTATGGAGGAGATGGTTGGGGCTCTTTTGTTCTCTTTTGTGTATGTGTGGAGTATTTTCTTTTCTCTCGTGATTTGGTGTGAGTTGTGTGTGTTTTGTGTGTATGAGCTAGCTATGGACTAGGGTTGAGAAGGTTGGTGAAGGGTTCTTTTTATAGGCAAATGGTTAGGCTTGACAAGGAAAGAGATTTGATTTGGTTTGGTTAAGGGAAGTCAAAGATTGAGGGGGGACAAATCTTGGCTAGATAGGGAAGGTTGAATATTTAATTTGTGTTGGTTTAGGAATACAAATATTTATATTGGTAAGTATCTTATTAGATTGAAAATATAATTGGTTGATTGATTTTAATTAGGCATGATTATATTTTGATTTCGTATGTTATTTGTTTAATTTAGGCATGATTTTAGTTTAAGTTGGTAATTGTTTATTTTATGTTTGGTATATGTTTTATTTATTTATTTAATTGGTTTAAATATTTTATTTAATGTTTAATATTTAAGTTAATATTTATTTATTTAATTTGGGATGCGTTTTATGGGCTTTGGGGAGCTAAATGGGCTGGGCGTGAGGCTAGCAGCAAAACCAGAATTACCGACACCGTTCGAACGCGCCCACGAACGCGACACGAACACCCGCAATCTGTTTCCCGTTCGAACGAAGTAGCGAAAGCAGCACTAACGAAGATATTGAGCTTGTTTATTCTGAATTTCCCCTTCCGATATCTGTTTCCCGCGGCTTCCGTGACTCAAAAGGTAGTTGTCTCCAAATAAGACTCCTCATCGGGTTTTATGTGTAAAAATGCAGTGCCTACAGTCGCCCCCACTTTGATGGGACTTGTGTAATGTGCAACAGTGACAATCCTATCAAAGTTATGTTGGTTTCTAATATAGGTCCCAAGATCAACAAATCAAGCATAAATTCGCATGAATACATCAAAGGAATAAGGCGGAATTCATACTCACAATGAATGGTTTGATGCTAGGAAGAACAAGATGTGTTTTCCTCCTTGTTGGTGCTCGGTTTGGCCTCCA
The DNA here is from genome assembly GCA_019454045.1 of Zanthoxylum bungeanum. Taxonomy (NCBI): domain Eukaryota; kingdom Viridiplantae; phylum Streptophyta; class Magnoliopsida; order Sapindales; family Rutaceae; genus Zanthoxylum; species Zanthoxylum bungeanum. Next base: position 25,565 of record SKCR01001614.1, on the reverse strand, counting down.
AAAACGCAGGGGCTGCTCGGTTTTGGTCCTCTTTGTGTCTCCAAAATTCGGCCATGGGTGGTCTCCATGAAGCTCCAAGCTTCAAGCTCCATAGAGATTCCAAGCTCACAAACTCACTTCCCTATCACCTTTGTAAAACCCAAGTGGTGCTAGCACTTATCATCTTCCTTATTCCTCTTCTTCATTCGGTCAAACCATAAAAATTGATAAGAAATCGGCTCCAAGCCGTGAGAGGAAGAGAAAAGAAAAGAAGAAGAAAAGGGAGAAGAGAGAAAAAAATGGCTTCACGTGAAAACGTGAATGAGAGGAGAGAGAGTGTGAGTGGGAATAAAAATGTTAATGGCTTTGTATTTCCAAAAAACAATAAACCACTTACCATTTCTTTATTCAAAAAATCAAAAGAATAATATATAATAATACTTAGTGGAAACATCCACCAAAATTATAATATATAATATTACTAGTGATGTTCCCACCACTTATAATATAATAATAGTGGTGGGTCCTACCAATTATTATATTCCAGATATAAATTGGTATTTGCGGCAACGCGACGAAGCTCGGGTTCGGTTCCGTTAATTCCGAATTAACAAATTTTCCGTTGCGACGTAAATAATAATGCCTCGCAAAATTATAAAATCGCTCGCGAATAATTCCAAATTAATTCGCTTACCCGAAATTAAAATCCAATTTTAACTTTGCGTCGAAATCCAATTTCCGCTAATATATCAAATATATATTTTATCGATTAATTCCAAATTAATCGTTCTCTCTCATTTAATAAATATTTTATCCCAAATAAAATATTTTCGTAATTAATCCCAGATTAATTTCTCTTTTAATTAATATTTTATCCCAGATAAAATATCTCCGTAATTAATCCCAGATTAATTTTCTCTCTCTTGTTAATATTTTATCCCAGATAAAATATCTCCGTAATTAATCCCAGATTAATATTCTCTCTCTTCTAATTAATCCCAGATTAATTAAAGTGCGAGTTATACGTCATCGGTGAATCATCGGGGAGCGACCCGTGAGATCTCCGGATATGTTGGCAGTAAATATGGTCGTCGGACTATCCGAACACGTAAGTACCTCGTACTACGTTTATACCAATTACAAGACAAGGTTGGGTTCTAGCAAAGCGCCATGCCTACCCAATTCTCCAGAAATATCATTATAGGAATATTATATCTATATCAAGCGTAGTATACCGTAGTATTGCGTATTTCTGTCCAGTATCGGATAATCACGTGTTAGGCCTGGGGCTGGAATTGTGTCTGCCCCGTACGAAACACATGTCGGATGTCAGGTAACTAGTCTCTATAATCGGATATACATGACCTTGTCATAATATCCCGATAGCTCGAGCATTTGAGAGCACTAATACCGTATCCTACGTGACCATCATCTCCATATGACTGGAGTGACACTTCCGTCTTGACATCACACCCAACACACTACGATTCTCAATATACCCAGCATTGGCGTACACAGAACCGGTTAAAGCCCTGGACGACCTCAACTAAAGTACATTGATTGTCGTATGTATTAGCGGTGCAAGTCTCAGGTTAAGACCAAATACACCTACCCTGATTGCAGACTCCCCATAGACACATAGTCATACTACCAATGGGATTCCGCGGGGGTCAATCCAGAGCGAAGCTGTTTCCCGTACCATCGGTGAAACACAACCTCCTATTACACTTGCATGAGTATCCTATACCCAAATATATGAGAACTATGCCGTTGTGCCCTCACAAACGCGCACAAGTGTAATACTAGTCTTTTACGTATTTATCGATGTCCAATCTCGATAATACTCTGACTAGGGATATTTAATGATTTATCCTTCGTGGACTGATACTGTCTCATATCATTCTCCGTCCAGGAACAAATCATAGGGACCTCTCATCATTTATATATCTAGGTGATCTAATCACAAATGATAAGAGTGCAATCTCCTTTGTCACATAGTTAATTTGTACAACAACACCATGATCTGTACAAATAGTGACGCTATGGGTCATAATTGTCCAACAATCTCCCACTTGGCCTATAGCCAGTCACTCGAGTGTCTTACACCCGAACTATGTACGGTTGGCTCAAACTGCTGAGAAAAGCTTTCGTCAGCGGATTTTCATGAATAACATCTTGATGCGATTTATTCGATCATCACATCGCCACGATGTATGATCCGAACGAATCAGATGAATATCGAAGTATGTATCTGGATCGTTGATGAGACCATTAATTCTTTAGCCTGTGCTAACGCCTAGCTCAGCTGCTAACAGAACTATATCTAATCTAATTAGATTTGTTATTTACCCAGATAGCTTCTATTGCTGCTTCAGCTGCTGCAATTAACCCGCATTTGTTGTTTATTCAGTAACAGTATCTTGCTTGGAAGATTTCCAGCTCACTGCACCGTTATTTAAATTGTATAGTACCGTTTGCGACTTTTAGTCGTCTTTATCGGTTATAGGAAACTTGCTACAGTGATCCTAGTCACTTCAAGTTCTCATTCTCCATAGACAAAGACAACATCTTTAGTTCTCTAAGATACTAACGGATGTTCTTAACATCAATCCAGTGACTTTCACTCGGATTGGCCTGTTTGTGAATCCATATGCTCAAAGCGTATGAGACACCAGGTCTCGTACATTTTTCAATGTACGGTTCCACGAAGAGTATTTCGAAAGCCAAGCTTTCGCCGTTTTTATTTTATGGGAATATCATTTCCAAGAAATGACATATTATCATTATTTTATAGGACATCAACTGTCAGTGCGCTCCCACTAACCCTCTTATATACACAAGAATCATTTTCGTTTTGAATTAAATCATACACCATTATGATTACATCAAAACGATAATTCCAAGAACTCATGCTCACATCAGCAAGCATTATCCAAATGGATTTACCGTGGCAATAGGTAAAAGGTTGAATCGTAATCAACACAATGTCGATAACGATACCTTTCCGTTAAAAGCCTAGCTTTATACGTTGGTATGTTGCCATCCATGTACGTCTGCCTTGAAGACTTACATAGTACCAGTAGGCACAATGTCTTGTGGTACATCAACTAGTATCCAAACTGGTTGATATACATGGAATCCATTTCGGATTATATAGCACTTTGCCATAATAAGGGAGTCGATACCTAGTATCACTTCCTTGTACGTAGCCAGTTGGTATTCCTCAATAAGATAGACATCCTTATGAGGTGAGATCAGAAACCCATACCCCAGGTTGTTTTCTGACTCTATCCGACCTACGCGGTTCTTGTGTATTTGAAGATAAATGGTATAGTTTCATCCTTGATGAACTATTTATGTTCCATTAGGATTCAGTGCCTTAAATAGTATTACTCCGACTTTAAATCGAGTTATGCTATCCTCCCACTTACCACTGCATATCGGTATTCCTATCAGGAAAACCGCATGGTGAGCAATAATCTAATTATTCTCTGGTGAGGTGTATAAGTACAATATTTATGGTATCCATAGGATTACCTACATTTGGCACTTATCCATTTTGGGTTTTATACTTTAGTCGATCTGTTTGTCTATTTCGTGTCGAAACTTGAAAGTTTCCGATTTGTGTTCTTCAAAAGAAACACATAACCATACGTGATGCCACATCCGTAAAGGTCATGAAATATTCATATTCATATCTAGCCTTGCTAGAGATGGGCCCACTTACTTCACTATGAACTAGGGCTAACAGATCAGTGGCACTTACACTTTTACCAAGTAAATAGTGTTATAGGCATTTTGCCCAATAAACTAGATTCGTAGACTTTATTTGAATAGGTTCAAATTAGTCCTAGTACCCACTCTTCAAAAGTGTGGATATACGATTCTTGTTTAGTTATGTCCCAGACAACAATGCCACAAACAAGTTTCAACCTGATCAATCAGTTCGAGCTATTTGTTTGTCATGTTATATATTTGAGATATATTTATATTCAAATATAAATTCTGTTATTCACATCTAATGTGTTTATCTCAATATCATCTTTATATAATAAAACACTTTAGTGTTCTAGAATATAAAGGTACACCCGCAGCGGGTTATACGCGATATAGAGATAATGTTTCTAGTCAAACTAGTTACATTATAACAATTTCTAAATTTAAGTACTAACCCGATGGCAGTTCCTAAATTCAGATATCTATGGTTAAAACAGCGACTATCGTCCCGTTTTCAATTCGCAGATTAATCTCAGTTGAAGTCAGTATCCTGTTCAAAACAGATTCTGAACAACAGTACATATTTATGTATCACTCTAAGTATTTAAAATCCAATTTCAATACTAGTTGTGAACATAATTATGACAAACATATTTGAAGTAAGAGCCTTGCTCGTCTTCAATTCCTTATTAGGATGTCCTTTTATCTTCCAAAAAGATTATAATGATTTTGCCTTTGCCATTTTCAATATTCCAGTAGCCTTTGGCCAAGCCTCGGATTTCTAGAATATCGAAGTAAGGTGTGCCTTGCACAACTTGCCTAATTGCAAAGTTTGACTTTGTCTCCTTGAGAATAGTCATTAATTCTCCAAGAATTATTTATTCCAATTTTAGTACTTTGTAAAATCAAAGTATAATGGATTAAGCACTATAATTATCATTATATGAATATTCCAAATCCATATTCCACTTATTTGCTTAACTCCGGGCTTTAGGCATAATTCATTATTTTATCAAATAAAATAACTTATTAATTTCCAAGACCATCTTGAAATTATTCCCAATTTGAAAATTAAAGTCGTTTAAATACATTTTCACCCAGGATTATGTTTTAAACATTAATCTTTCATTATATCTTGATTCTAATAGTCCAACTATTTAATCAACGATTTGTGGTACTATTGATTATAATGATTATAATAGTCCAACTATATAATCAAATATAATTTAAATTAATTAACCTCAATTACATTGATTACTATAATCCAATTATAAAATCAACTGTAAACTGAAATTAATTAATTCAAATATATTGATTAATATAATCCAATTATATATAATCAACTATAATACAGTCTAACTGTAAATTAAAACAACAATTTTAAATATTAGTCCAACTAACATTTAATCTAACGACGAAATAATTTGAATGAGCGCGTATGGCGAGAAATTGAACGAGTATTGCAAATTCAATTCTTGCCTCCCACTATTTTTCGGCGAGCCTCTAACCCTCTGTCGAGTACTCGGGAAACCGTGTTTCCTAGTGGGCTAGGATCCCGTTAAATATCACACAATCTTGACTTTGGCCAACAAATTGTATGATAATTAACTAGGTAGATCTCTAAGATCAATTGGATCCAATCCAATTCCTAGATCTGGTAGGAGGACGTCCAAGTCCGAAACATATATCTTATATATGCCAATACATCCAATGTATTACCTAACCTTTTTCCTCTGAATCAACTAAGCCTTGGCTTTGGCACAACAAACTTATTGATCCCAGTCAAGCGCGACCCATTGACCATGGAAAGCTTCGTAATCAATGTCGATGGACAAGAAGTGGTCTTGACTTTGGCCAACAAACCACAACTTGGACAAGACACCGATTTGGAACAAAACTCTCGTGATTCAAACACATCTTCGACGGACAAAGGGCTTGACTTTGGCCAACAACCCAATGCCAGTCTCGGATCTTGAGTGAGAATCACTCAACGGAAGGAAAGACGCTTAATATGAACGAGGGTTTTTCGCGTGCAAATTGGCAACCAATTTATTATCTTTGTTAAGGTCTCATCATCATACACCCTTAAATATGCATTCTAAACACATAATAAAGCGTATATGAAATAAAATAATAATGATATGCGGATGGATACTTTACATTGATCCTAGATCAAATCTCTCATTTTCTCTCTCCAAAGCTAGCACATGTATGTACTTCTACCCGTTACACTACACTTCTAAAGAAACCTCATTTACATTGAGGGGAATAGGTGAGAAGAGAATACAAAGAGTATAGAGGTGATAAGGCAGGACACGCAGGTCCAATTAATAAATCAAATTTATTACAATAATTTCTAAAATTGCCACTCCCGACTAATATCCATCCGATATACATTATTCATGCATCGCAACCATGTATTCATACAAGCATGTTATCAATCAATCTAATCCAATTAATTAATCTGATAATTAAGTGATCATCCAATGTTCAAACAACGATTTGATTTTGTGCGAGTCAAACTCGTTTTTGAGAATAAGTACTCAAAATACACATTCTTGAATTAAATTAAACTACAACATTAAACCCAATTTAATATGTATTTAATACTAATTCACTATTTAATTCCAAATTAAATATTACACTTTTATTAATAAACCTTTTACGATTTAAATTCCAAATTCAATCGTTTTGGGTCTCAAAGCCCAATTAACATCTAATGTTTATTTAATTAAAGTCCAATGAGCTTTTAATTAATTTCTATAAGGCGTGGACTTTTGGTCAACTCGGGTCAAACCGATAACCAAGGTCCAATCCGGGATTTACCCCATAAGCCTTTAAATTAATTTTGGCCCATTAGGCCCAATTAAATAATTAAGGTCCATAAAGTCATAATTGGACCTTTTGGATGCGGTTTTGGGCCTAATTGGATCCAACCAATTTTGCATAAACCCAACTTTGTTACAACAAAGCCCAAAAGCCCAATTACAACCTAACAAGCCCAATTTCCAAAATCAAACCCAAATTAATTAACTTATAAAATTCCAAATTCCATAATTAATTAACCTAAGTGTAATACGCAATTAATCACCCAATTAATATTTCTAAAACATCAATTAGCATAATTAATCATGCATTTTAATAACCAAATAGTGTCCAACACAATTCATTAAAATCAAACCCAATTTACATGCTTTCAAGTCTCTTGGCAATTTGGGGATTTTACGTCCGATTCGAATTCAATCCAATTAATTTGACAATCGACATTAAATCATATTCCCGAATGATTTCCAACACATCCAATGTTCAAAAATCAAAAAATTCCAAGACATTATGGGTTATTTGTATTCGGCCAACATAAGCAATTTGGGAAAATTGTTCCAAACTAATTTTCATCAAATCGATTCAATCAATCATCAATTAACATATTTTAAGCATTCTAAATCATCCAATTTCATCAAACATGCTCAAAATCAAGTTTACCCAAATTTATTAATCTTGGCCAACACACAATTTGGGGAAAAATGGATCCAACCAAATTCCATGAAATTGAACATACATAACTTCAATTAAACATGTTTTAAGCATACTTAAACATCCAATTTAATTAAAACATGCTCAAACACATTTTACCCAATTTCAAGCTATATGTTCAACCTAAAGAATTGGGGAAAATTGATCCAATCCAATTTTCTTGAAATTGATCATGCACAACTTCAATTAATCAACATACAAGCATACTTAATCAATCAATTCAACCAAATCATGCTTCAATTGATTTTACCCAATTTTAACCCTAACTTTTTCATGCTTGAACTATGCTCTGATACCATTGTTGGTTTCTAATATAGGTCCCAAGATCAACAAATCAAGCATAAATTCGCATGAATACATCAAAGGAATAAGGCGGAATTCATACTCACAATGAATGGTTTGATGCTAGGAAGAACAAGATGTGTTTTCCTCCTTGTTGGTGCTCGGTTTGGCCTCCAAAAACAGCAGGGGCTGCTCGGTTTTGGTCCTCTTTGTGTCTCCAAAATTCGGCCATGGGTGGTCTCCATGGAAGCTCCAAGCTTCAAGCTCCATAGAGATTCCAAGCTCACAAACTCACTTCCCTATCACCTTTGTAAAACCCAAGTGTGTGCTAGCACTTATCATCTTCCTTATTCCTCTTCTTCATTCGGTCAAACCATAAAAATTGATGAAGAAATCGGCTCCAAGCCGTGAGAGGAAGAAAGAAAAGAAAAGAAGAAGAAAAGGGAGAAGAGAGAAAAAAATGGCTTCACGTGAAAACGTGAATGAGAGGAGAGAGAGTGTGAGTGGGAATAAAAAATGTTAATGGCTTTGTATTTCCAAAAAACAATAAACCACTTACCATTTCTTTATTCAAAAAATCAAAAGAATAATATATAATAATACTTAGTGGAAACATCCACCAAAATTATAATATATAATATTACTAGTGATGTTCCCACCACTTATAATATAATAATAGTGGTGGGTCCTACCAATTATTATATTCCAGATATAAATTGGTATTTGCGGCAACGCGACGAAGCTCGGGTTCGGTTCCGTTAATTCCGAATTAACAAATTTTCCGTTGCGACGTAAATAATAATGCCTCGAAAAATTATAAAATCGCTCGCGAATTAATTCCAAATTAATTCGCTTACCCGAAATTAAAATCCAATTTTAACTTTGCGTCGAAATCCAATTTCCGCTAATATATCAAATATATATTTTATCGATTAATTCCAAATTAATCGTTCTCTCTCATTTAATAAATATTTTATCCCAAATAAAATATCTTCGTAATTAATCCCAGATTAATTTTCTCTCTTCTAATTAATATTTTATCCCAGATAAAATATCTCCGTAATAAATCCCAGATTAATTTTCTCTCTCTTGTTAAAATTTTATCCCAGATAAAATATCTCTGTAATTAATCCCAGATTAATTTTCTCTCTCTTGTAATTAATCCCAGATTAATATTCTCTCTCTTCTAATTAATCCCAGATTAATTAAAGTGCGAGTTATACGTCATCGGTGAATCATCGGGGAGCGACCCGTGAGATCTCCGGATATGTTGGCAGTAAATATGGTCGTCGGACTATCCGAACACGTAAGTACCTCGTACTACGTTTATACCAATTTACAAGACAAGGTTGGCTTCTAGCAAAGCGCCATGCCTACCCAATTCTCCAGAAATATCATTATAGGAATATTATATCTATATCAAGCGTAGTATACCGTAGTATTGCGTATTTCTGTCCAGTATCGGATAATCACGTGTTAGGCCTGGGGCTGGAATTGTGTCTGCCCCGTACGAAACACATGTCGGATGTCAGATAACTAGTCTCTATAATCGGATATACATGACCTTGTCATAATATCCCGATAGCTCGAGCATTTGAGAGCACTAATACCGTATCCTACGTGACCATCATCTCCATATGACTGGAGTGACACTTCCGTCTTGACATCACACCCAACACACTACGATTCTCAATATACCCAGCATTGGCGTACACAGAACCGGTTAAAGCCCTGGACGACCTCAACTAAAGTACATTGATTGTCGTATGTATTAGCGGTGCAAGTCTCAGGTTAAGACCAAATACACCTACCCTGATTGCAGACTCCCCATAGACACATAGTCATACTACCAATGGGATTCCGCGGGGGTCAATCCAGAGCGAAGCTGTTTCCCGTACCATCGGTGAAACACAACCTCCTATTACACTTGCATGAGTATCCTATACCCAAATATATGAGAACTATGCCGTTGTGCCCTCACAAACGCGCACAAGTGTAATACTAGTCTTTTACGTATTTATCGATGTCCAATCTCGATAATACTCTGACTAGGGATATTTAATGATTTATCCTTCGTGGACTGATACTGTCTCATATCATTCTCCGTCCAGGAACAAATCATAGGGACCTCTCATCATTTATATATCTAGGTGATCTAATCACAAATGATAAGAGTGCAATCTCCTTTGTCACATAGTTAATTTGTACAACACACACCATGATCTGTACAAATAGTGACGCTATGGGTCATAATTGTCCAACAAGTTATGCAATGCATTTCTACTTACCTGGCTTGCCAGCTGTCACTTGACTTACCATGTGTTGAGTTGCGTTGATTTGGTGGTGAGGTGCTGCGACCCCTGGTTCATTCCCGAAGTGAGCTGAGGGTCTTGTTCCCATTTTGAGCTGAGGGTCTTGTTCCCTGAATTGTTCAGTGGTGGATTTTGTTCCCGTGGGTCTTGTTCCCATTTTGAGCTGAGGGTCTTGTTCCCTGAATTGTTGAGTGTTGGGTTTTGTTCCCGTGGGTCTTGTTCCCATTTTGAGCTGAGGGTCTTGTTCCATGAATTGTTGAGTAGTGGGTTTTGTTCCCGTGGGTCTTGTTCCCATTTTGAGCTGAGGGTCTTGTTCCCTGAATTGTTGAGTGGTGGGTTTTGTTCCCGTGGGTCTTGTTCCCATTTTGAGCTGAGGGTCTTGTTCCCTGAATTGTTGCGATGAGGCTTTATTCCTCCCGAGCTTTGTTCTCAAACTTATACTGAGATGAGGCTTTATTCCTCCCGAGCTTTATTCCCGAACTGTTGAGATGAGATGAGGCTTTCTTCCTCTGGGCTTTGTTCCCGAACTGTACTGACATGAGGCTTTCTTCCCCTTGAGCTTTGTTCTCAAACTGTGTTGATATGAGGCTTTATTCCCCTGGGCTTTGTTCTCAAACTATACTGATATAAGGCTTTTATTCCCCTGGGCTTTGTTCCCGAACTGTACTGACATGAGGCTTTCTTCCCCTTGGGCTTTGTTCCCGAACTGTGTTGATATGAGGCTTTATTCCCCTGGGCTTTATTCCCGAACTGTACTGACATGAGGCTTTCTTCCCCTTGAGCTTTGTTCTCAAACTTATACTGATATGAGGCTTTCTTCCCCTGAACTGATATGGGCATCGCCCTCAAGACTGATACTTATATGGGCCTCACCCCCTGACTGATACAGTGTTGTCGCTGTTTCTGATTGGCTTGTCTTTACCGCTTTCTCTATTTCTGCTTCAAAACCTGTGAATACAAAACAAAACAAACACAAAAGAATGCAAAGTATGTTACGTGTATGCATGCATGCATAAGTTTCTTATCCCGTTAGGTTAGGTCTTCTGCCAATTCTCTTGGTGACTATTCTTCTCTTGGGGAAAGTACCATTTCCACCTGTCTTCACTGATTTGTTCTAGGAACCCGTTTCTTTCCGAGTCTAACAGTCCCACTGTCTCCATTTCCCAATTCATGAATGGCTAACTTATCTTTTATGCTTGCTTCTTTTGAGGATTCCCTACGTTCTGAGTATCACATTACCAAGATTGAACACACTCATGTTGCAAGTTTGAAAGTAATAGTCTTAGGCAGATAAATGAAATGATCGCCTTTATTATTGTTGAGGAAACGTTCGAACAAAATCAATGTCTTTATTAAAAATGCAGGATCATAATTGAATAAGATCCGGGAAACAAACACCTCCATAATTTGCATCTTCGTCTTCACCCGTCTTTTTGCTTTCTTCGAACATCAGATTCTCCAACTGCAGTAGTTCTTTTTCCCATTTACTTCTCCTTTTTGCCACCTCCTCCCCGTCACTGTCCGAGAAGTTTTCCCAGAAATCCCCCATCTGCTTTATTTCATTTTTGCCACTGTTGTCCTGTATCCCCATGCGAGAAGTTTGATGGTTGTGGGTTTGGAAGGCAAGGTTGTCTGGTAGGCCAGTGTTGATCATATGTGTGGGTGGAGGTTTTCTATGTGTGTCGGGTTGTTCTTTTTCAGGGTCAGGTATTTTGTGTGAGTCTATGAGGTCCTGGATTTCGTGCCTAAGGCGGGTGCAATTGTTAGTTTCATGACCCTTTTGCTGATGGAAGTAACAGTAAAGGTTCGGGTTAAGGTAGCATGGCACATGGTTTGGAAGTGGTTTAGGCTCTAAAGGATATAAGAGTCCTTGCCTTTTCAGTTCTTCAAATACCTCCGGCAAAGGTTTACCCAGATAAGAGAATTGTCTATTTCTGATGGGGGTAACCCCAGAGGGAGTGGGCTTGGTCCTTGAAGGTTTCCCAATGATTTTTTCCATTCTGGTTGCACAACTTTCTATTATTGGCTACACGGGGTACAGTCAAACTGGCCACAACATTGGTCAAAACTTGCAATTGCTCAACAATTTCAGCTACTTTGATCTCCAATTGATCTAGGCGGGATCCCTCGTTGGCGGATTCACTCATGCTTGTTGCTGTTCTTTTAGTGAGTCGCATCTCTTTTTTCTAACCCAACGGGAATCTATGATGGCTTTCAGAACACAAGGGTTAACATGATGTATGTATGCATGATGTGCATAAGAAGTATATAACATATATTTAATCAAATAAAATTCTCAAACAAATCGGCCTATTATTATTTAGAAGCTTTTGGACAACTGTCATAAGAGTGAACCCGTCCCAGTTTAAATGGCCTAACGAGTTCATGTCTTATGGCAAAGAGCCCAACTAAATCCAAATGATAAAATCCGAACACAATCATAAAATGGCCCATTATTATTTTAGAAGCCTTTTGGCCCAATCGTCATAAGATGTGTCCTTGTCCCAGTTTAAATGGCCCAACAAGCCATATCCCATGATAAATTGTCCAAATGGATCCAAATAACGATGTTCCCAAACACAAGCAAGATGATGCAAACATGACATAATAATTTTTACAAAGTGGCCCATCAACATTTCAGAAGCTTTTGGCCTAATAGTCATAAGGTGCGAACTTGCCCCAGTTTAAATGGCCCAGCAAGCCCGCATTTCTGACAATAGTCCAACTGCATCCAAATGAGGATGGTCCACAAGCACATATTCAAGGAAATAATTGTTACTTTAGCCAACCCGGTCTATAGGTGGGTTAGTAAGAGTATAGACAAAGGCTCTCACCGGCGAAGGATGGCCCACAACTAGGTCTCCCCACTCAAGGGTTCGAGCAACCAAGTGAGCGCACTCTTTTTTATACACTAAGGTACGTGCCAATGAGCTATGGTGTGTGACGGACTGTCAAATGGATTTCCCGTTGTAGATTCCCCAGAGGGAAGGTGGAGCGAGGCTCACTTAAATACCCAAGCCTCTTAGGCTCTTATCGCTTGTTGTCAGGAATAAACAACGAGTCCTCCAAATTAGTCCATCACAATAGGCTACAAGTAGATGGCTATCTAGGTGCCTTCACAGCTTTTCCTTCTAGAAAGGTAGTGAATGAAGGAAGACACCAACCATTACCTAACCTTAAAATGCCTTTGATTAAACCATACTTTATCCACTATAGACACGGTCAATTAAAACATAAATCCAAACATCACAAGACAATATTTCGGGGCCAATTCACTATCCCCAGTGGAGTCGCCAGACTGTAGGACACAGGACCTGGGCGACGCCGTTCCTAGGCTCGCGGCCTAGTTGGGAAGTATTAAATAACATGGAGTCGCCACCCGGTGTGAACCGGGACAAAGATTTAAGGCCGCACTCACCCCTCGCAAGGGAAGACCTCAAACCGTTGGGTTCGGATGGTCCCTTACTCATGTCACTTGTAATGAAAGGATTTATATGATAATTTAACCAGGCTTAAATTACATTTATTTCCAAAGATATCATGCTTCTAAATTCATATGCATACATCAACAAGTTCATCACAACATGCAACATCACATGGCAATCTCATGAACATATTTCAATCCTATGATATAGAAAACTAAGAACAACATAATCATGCTTGAGTACTATCTCATGAACCTATTAACCAAATAACATGCTAACAGTCTAATCATGCTTGAATACAAATAATACAGTTGGCTATATACACAAGAAAGATCAACCAATAGGCAATTATACATGAATATGATAAGGCAGACTCAGTTCAGTGTGTGCGCGTTCGTGTAGCGTTCGTAAACGCGTTCGAACGGAAATGAAACAGAATGCTCACGTTCGAGTAGCGTTCGTAAACGCGTTCGAACGTAAATGAAATAGAATGTTCGCATTCGAGTAGCGTTCGTAAACGCGTTCGAACGGAATGAAACAGAATGCTCGCGTTCGTATGGCGTTCGTGAACGCGTTCGAACGGAAATGAGACCTGATGCATGATAAGGCAAAAATACATGCGCGTTCGAGTTGCGTTCGTAAACGCGTTCGAACGGGAACGGACCTGATGCATGAAATGGGATGCAATACATAAACACAAAATAAAGGGGCGCGGCGAAGCACTGCCGTAAAGGTGGCCTTTTGGGGCTCTTGATCTCTCAAAGAGAGGACCTTTAGACCAACATACTAAGCCCATGCGCGTCACATCACAACACATGAAATAAATAATATCAGACATAGTGTGCCCGATTGAACGTATCTTGTATCCAGTCGAACACACATCAATCGACGCGGCAAAGTATCGTGGTAAAGGGCTTTTAGCCCCTCCCCATAGGGGATCTCACATCACACTTACTAAGCCCATGCGCTCGATTGAATTATACATACGAAAATAATATAATAATGTCAAACTAAGTATGCCCGATTGAACGTATCTCGCATCCAACCGAACATACATCAACCGGCGCGGCGAAGTAGTGTCACAAAGGTGGCCTTTTCGGCTCTTTGTCCTCCCAAATGGAGGACCTTTGGACTAACTCACTAAGCCCATGCGCTTGGTTGAATCATGCATAACTAAACGACATATTGAATTCAAGTAAAGAAAACTAAATAAACAAAAGCAACACGACAAAAGAAAGATGGTGCCGTTTACCCAAGCGGTACGTGGAGTTGTGGCCCGAGTACAGATCATATTACCGTCCATTCGGAATCAGCTATGAAATTTATGTCCGGGTTTCCATCCGATATACCGCGAGAGTTGACACATCTCTCATTCATCCGATACCCACAACATTCATCATACACACACACGAATACTACAAATACAGAAAATATAATCAAAATAAATGACCAGAAAATAAAATGAGAATAGTGTGAAAGGTACCCTCAGGTCTAACCTTTTAAGCCGTCTCTCGGACTCGCGTTCCACGGAGATCAAAAGGGGGGTAAAGCTCCGCAACTTTTCTGGTCCACTGGTTCAACGTCCCAGCTCACTGCTTCGCTGTTATGCTTACGGTTCGAACTCCGTTCTGCTGCTATTGTGTCTCTGTCTTGCTGCTCACTGCACGGACCACCTGTTTTAATGTTTTCAATAAACTATTCCAAGTTTGTGTGGGTTCTTAGTGCAATTATATGTGATTATTTTTAAGATTATCTATGCAGTTTTTATATTACTGTTTTTTAAGGATTTGGGGCTGCTGTTTTAAGGTGATTTATGAGGTTGTTTAGGCGTGTCTTAGGATTCGGCTAAGGGTTGTTTTGGCGTTTTTAGTTTCGGTGATGTGAATGTGGTTATTTGTGGTGGATTCGGCTATGGAGGAGATGGTTGGGGCTCTTTTGTTCTCTTTTTGTGTATGTGTGGAGTATTTTCTTTTCTCTCGTGATTTGGTGTGAGTTGTGTGTGTTTTGTGTGTATGAGCTAGCTATGGACTAGGGTTGAGAAGGTTGGTGAAGGGTTCTTTTTATAGGCAAATGGTTAGGCTTGACAAGGAAAGGGATTTGATTTGGTTTGGTTAAGGGAAGTCAAAGATTGAGGGGGGACAAATCTTGGCTAGATATGGAAGGTTGAATATTAATTTGTGTTGGTTTAGGAATACAAATATTTTATATTGGTAATATCTTATTAGATTGGGAATATAATTGGTTGATTGATTTTAATTAGGCATGATTATATTTTGATTTAGTATGTGATTTGTTTAATTAGGCATGATTTTAGTTTAAGTTGGTAATTGTTTATTTATGTTTGTATATGTTTTATTTATTATTTAATTGGTTTAAATATTTTATTTAATGTTTAATATTTAAGTTAATATTTATTTATTTAATTTGGGATGTGTTTTATGGGCTTTGGGGAGCTAAATGGGCTGGGCGTGAGGCTAGCAGTAAAACCAGAATTACCGACACCGTTCGAACGCGCCCACGAACGCGACACGAACACCCGCAATCTGTTTCCCGTTCGAACGAAGTAGCGAACGCAGCACTAACGAAGACAGTGAGCTTGTTTATTCTGAATTTCCCCTTCCGATATCCGTTTCCCGCGGCTTCCGTGGCTCAAAAGGTAGTTGTCTCCAAATAAGACTCATCTTCGGGTTTTATGTGTAAAAATGCAGTGCCTACAGTTTGCCTTTGGTCCCCCATAACCAAACAAATTCACTATTGAAGGAAGATTTCATCGGGAGTGATATTCCAATATTACCCTGAGACCAAAATCCGCCGTCAACAGAGTGTGCAAAGTAATTATTAGTAATAGATTGTCCTTAATAGTAAATTACGTCATAGATATTTTTATCATATATAATTTTATTAAAATTATCATGTTCAAAAAGTAAATTTTAGATTGCAAATCACCTGTCAAATATCACCAAGTATATCTTATAGCTTGGCGGCCTGTAGTGTTTGCCAATTTGGGCAGAAGCACAATCGTTATTGAAGTTGGGTTTGGGCTTTGAGAAAATGCCAAAGGGCTCTGCCTCTTTTTTCTTAAGGCCCATATTTTCTACAGTAATTTCTTTAGTTTAGCTTTAGCCACTCCATTAAACGTCTAATTTCCCTTTCAATTTGATTTTTCTAAAATGTCCCTATATTAATTTTTTTCCCCTTCTTTTCCATTACTATAATTATACTAACAATATCTGCGGGGAAAAATATAAACTGTTTGAGAAAAATTGTATAGAAAACTCAATTTACCAAAGTCATAATGTATTATATTTACCAAGTTAATTTCGATTTTTCACCTCAGGCCCACTGTTAAATGCACCCCCGAAACCCCCTAACCGAACCCAAAGATATTGTGCAGGCCCAGGCTCGGAGAAACACCATACGCCAGCCCACGAAACGCTTAGACTCATAAATACCCCTCATAACCCAACTGTTTTCAGTCTTCATGACTGCCCATATACTCCTTCATGACACGACTGTTACCAACACACAAAACGTATGACAATTAACGCATTCATGAATCTCACCTCAAATAGCCTATAAAATGAACTGAGATCCAAAAGTGAAGGGGGGACAAAAGGTATGACAACCCAAAGCTTAATCATTCTCACCAGAGCCCTCAGAACCTCCGACCCATAGCCCTCACGGAAATCCACGGGGATCAAGGTAGTCTCTAGCCTTACTCTTCCATTACTTACAGCTCGTCTTCATCACTGACTTGAGCGTCGGAGTGCCTACGGCACCCACCACACCGGTGGACAGTAACCTCCACGCTCACTCTACCTTTGTTTTACAGAATCGTTAGTGCCCCCAACCTACAAATTCTCGATTGTGGACCTCGGGCGAAAACCAGCATCCACATTATCAATATTCTTATTATCTCATTAGAGTTATAAAATTTAAGAGATGATAGTATTACTCACGAGAAAAAATAAATTAAAATAAGGATATTTTAAGAAATTAATAGAAAATGGAGTGTAATTAGAAATTTAATATAGTGTCAAAAGCTTCCAACTAATTTCTTTAAAGTTTCAAAATTTCAACAAAATCTACGCCATAAAAATTGGACCAAAAGAACATATACCAAAGGGGCACATTTTTTGTCACACCCAGCACATTAATCAAAGTAGGTTTTGTACGTATTGGGTATCCTAATTAAATACGCTCATTTTGGGCAAATGAGGTGTTTGTAAACCTTAAAATAAATATATAAAGATAGAGATGATAATTTGAGTTATGATTCGTTTATTCGTTCAATTCAATTCGCTTTAAAGTGAATAAAAGTTTGGAAAAATAGATTCGTTTAATAAATTGGTCAATTCGATTCGATTCGTTTATAAAACGAATCGAATACGAATTTAACATCGTTAATTCGTTTATTCGTTTATGATTCGTTTTTATTATTTTCTTTTACTAATTATTATTATTTTGAATTAAGATTCGAGAAATTATCACTAATTACCATAAAAAAAATATTATCGGTGTTTGGTGAATTATTTTAGTAAGTATATTAATTACGTATTTCATATGTATATATTTATGAAGAATTATGTAAATAATTATTATAATTTATGTTATTTAATAATATCATGACTAAATGAAAATTCGTATTCGATTCGTTTAATAAACGAACCGAATATGAATCCTGATATTATGATTCATTTAATCAACGAATCGAATACGAATCATTCATATTTTGATTTGATTCGTTTAGAATTCGATACAAATTCGATTCGTCAATTCATTTTACCACATCGATATTCGTTAAAATTTAAAACAATGTTCCTGTCGAGTGGCCCCTACACTGTTCCTCAACGCACCATCACATCACACCAAGTCACCACCGCCCCACTTTTGAACTCTCTGTCAACCTTTTGACTATTTTTTTCAGATGTAACCACTTTGATCAGACGGCTTAAATAATTTAGGATCACGTTTTATTTGCATAAATTAGGTCGGCAGAATCCAATAGGTTCATCTTAGCGGGACCCACCCACAAGGTTTCAATTCCTGATGTGTATGTGTATGTATGAAATGGAACCTCTATGATAGGTGACATGGCCCATCAGTTTTGTCGAATCGAGGAAACTTTTCATGGGCCTCACACCTTAAATTCCAGTAGCAATATTTCATTCACTTCATTTATCTCATCAGTCCTTATTTCTCATTTATTTTCAAAATTATCCCAAAATAAATTTTTATTTGTTTTCTTTCTCATTTATGTTGTATATGGTTGATAATTCTAATGGAAAATTGATGAAGAATGAGCAATGGAATAATTATTATTTTGTTTGGTTTATATTTTTAGGAGGTGAATTGATCATTATTTCCTTATTCATCAATAATTCTTCATGATTCATTATCCGTTGAAACATGAGAATGACCAAACTCACATGTGGATACTCATAATCAATGTCAAATGTCAAATTTATCCTTAATCAAAACTAAAGACAACCACTAGATTAAATAAATATGAATCATTAAATTAACCATACACTATTTATTCACTTTGAATATAGAATGCTTTGTTGCTTCTTCAAGGTTTGCTTCTCAACTTATTTACTTTGCAATTTGTTGACAGTTGTTTTTCGTTCCTTGGGCAATGTGGGAAATTAATCCCTCGAACAAACATCCATCAAAAGTGAAATTGTTTGGTTATTAGAGAATCAAAAATAAATTTAGCAGACAGACAATAAATGCACAGAATTTACGTGGTTCGACGGAGAGTGACCACAACCTACGTCCACACGAGAAATATGGATGTTTTATTACTGATCGAGGTCAATACCGACCAGAACTGCAAGTGACATAGTGAGCTTATAAAGTAAATAACACATTGGGTCTTACAACAAGCATGTTACAATTCTCTCAAATGGAAGGTGCCAATCTACTTTATCTCTATATCACTTGACTTTTGACTCTTATATTTGTTTAAGTTGGGGGTGCGAGATTTTCTAACCCTTTTAATTTGAATCTTCAACCTCTTTATATAGGCTTCAAAATCCACTACTTCACCGCCCCATGACGTTACCTTATGTCACTTTGTCATCATTGCCTCATGTTTCTTTTTCCTAACCCTTCAACAAACAGTCGTACTGACACTTTGCTCAACCACCTTTGTCAGCGAAAACCATCATTCCAACCTTGTTGCCACTGTTATATATTTTGTTGGTGAGACATCTTGCGGTTGAACTGCTCCGGTGTTGTTCTGTCTATCAGGGTCTCGTCCCAATGAGAGTCGTTGACCAACTTCCATCACATTAGTCTTTTAGAGTCCCAAACTTTCAAGTAAGACATGCTCATGTGGCTTCAATACAGGTCGGCATGTGATCCAATCTTCGCTCATCGGGTCGGTGTACCAAAGCAGATGATGCTTGTGGAAACTTCCCCTAACTTCTTCAACCAAGTAAGATTGCTAAGCACAAACCCATCGGGTCGGTTTCTGTAGATTCTCTCGGAATCCCAAATCCACAACTTCTTCACCAAATCGGGTTGACATCAATAATTGACCCACCTTCAACAGGTCCTAGCCTCAAAAGAACCTCTCTTCGATAAGTGGTCAGACTCCTCTATTTGACTTCAGTCTTTCTGGGTTCTTTGACTATTATCATCATCTATTGACAAAATACAAACTTCATTCTACCTCTCATCAATATTTGAATTTTTTTAGGGTGAAAAATCATTATCAACACAATTCATTCTAAATATTAAGCTTATGGCTTTATCAATATCCATATTTGATTTTTCTTAAATTTATTATCAATTAACTATAACTTAGCAATTCACTGCCAAATGCCAATTAACTTTACAATTCCTGTTGAATATTTTGTTGCTTCTTAAAGGTAGGTAAATATATTAATTTGCTGTACATTGATTAATAAATCAAATAGATTTTCACCCCAAGGTTATTAATCAAATTTGCATGTAATGTTTTTATTTAAAATTAAACTTGTTCATGAATAATTTGAATCAAATTAGATAATTTATATTATCTACTAAGCCGAGTGTTAAACTGGCTTCATTCTCACTTCAATAAAAATGGTAAACAAAAACAACCTTACTTTTTCTCTCCAGCTATAAACTTGTCGTCTTAACAAAATCATAAATTTTATCGCATAAAATCAAAATCAATGCAATCAATAACAGGAGGGGACAAATCCACCCCTTAATCACAAAATTTAACAAAACAACAAAACAACAAAAAAAAAAAAAAAAAAGAAAGAAAGAAAGAAAAAAGAAACACCTGTCAAAATCATTTGAAATGAAATGAATGGTTTGATTTGATTTGATTGTTGAGATTTAGGAATTATTAAGATATGTTGACTTAAAATTTGTAGAGTTAATTTGATGATTACAGATTTTCAAATATTCGGATTCGTAAAAAAAACATTTTTTTTTATTTTTAAACTGTATAATTTAAAATTCTTCAAATTAAATAAAATAATATATCAAATAAAACAATAGTAATTTAACATTGAAATAACATTTACATCATAAATAATATAAATCTATATATACAAATTTAATAAAATCATAAAAAAAATAATATTAACAATAGTTTTTATTATATTATATGCGGATTCAGATATCTGAATTCCGGATTCACTTGAATCTGAATGTGGATCCGCACGGATCTTTAAAATTCATTTTCGGATCTGTATTTCTATGTGGATCCGAATAAATTTGACATCGCTAGATACTGAGATAAATAAATGGATGAAATATATTTACTCTTTAAAAACCATAATTTGATTAGACGGCCACTTCTCCCACCTCCCCTGACAGCCCTACCTCCTTGTTCTTGGGGTTTTGGCGCGGGCGCAGCGGAAGCTAGCAGTTCGGGTGAAATCGTAATTTTAAAATTTTTTAAATTACCGAATAAATTATTCAATATCCAATATGAGTAACTTATTCATATTCCACTTAAACATATTTATTCGATATCAAATAACGATATAAATAACTAATAAACGTCGCGAAACTTTTACGAAAACGTTTTTCCGCAAAATGGCATAAAACATGTTTTTGATCGAACCGACTACCCAATGCACATGAGGGTTGCCCAGGTCAGCCCCAATAGTGCTAGGGCAGTCCATGGGCTGTCCAAAGAGTGACTAATTCACTGTTTGGGCAGCCGTCATCTGGTAACGCCGTTTTTCACTGTTTTCGCATATTTCAACTCCGAAACAACTTCTGGCAATTGTTCCAACCCCCAAAACACATCCAATACATTTATATGACATAATTTTCATCACCATAAACCCATAATTTCAAGATCTGATCTAGAAACCAAAAATGACAATTTTTGATGTTTTAATCCAACTTTCTCAACATTAATCCGATTAATCACAACACCAATCCAAGCCACCACCAATGAAGCACCCAAGAATAATTCTAGGCATTACAAGAGTGGTCATAACACTCTAGAATGACACCATATCATCAAATGATCAAATTGAACAATTATTACAATAATATCATTCAAATCAACTTCACACATGCACCAAGCCTTCAAATCCACCCTCCAAATCAAAAAGGCCCAATTTATAAGAAGTAAGTAAACTCTATAACCATTATAGTAAATCAAGAAGAATAAATATGCTTTCCAAGCTTATGGATATAAAGAATTACCTTTAATTCTCCTTGTTTCCTTAAACTTTTATTGATTTTCTTCATTCTCTTCTTTTGTTTCTTCAAACAACAAATTTGAGAATTTTTAATGGAGTTGGTTCGGCCATGGATGAGCAAGCAAGAAAAAAAAAGAAAATTTTCCTTCTTTTTAGAATACCATGACCGACTTATTAATGACAAATTTGTCATTTTTAAAATTTAATTTCATTAAATTAAAAGTAAATTTATGTTAACAAATCATATTTGCACACCTAAAGTTTAATTAAAACATGCCACATGTATCAATAATAATTAGCCATATAACATAACAATTATGAAATATAGATATCATTTAATTATTTAAATATCTAAATAATTAATTAATATAATTATTATATATATATGTATTTTTATTTACATTAAATAAAAATACATATACACAATAATTACGATTGACCAAAAATGCCTTTATGCATGTGTTTTCGTTTAACCGTTTAAACGATTCGAATTAACTCATTTAATCCGGTGAAGTATTATGAATTATTTGTATTATTCATAACGCGTTGTCCAAGTGCTCAACAAATACACTTCATATTGTGGGATTCTTTAAGTTTAGGTTTATCAGTCACGAAATCCAATTTCGTGTCCATAATTCACCAACTCATGAATTATGACGACCACATATAATCTCGTTAAACTATGCAAGTCAAGGTCATTGCATACGTATAATCTCTATGTCACAGGCTATCCATATTATACATGAGATATAAATAAGAACGTCAAATCCTTATGGTATAATATAGTCGACTTTCAAATTCATGATCTCTAAATAAAACTCGGAACTTGCTTCCGAAGTTATACCACGGTCATGGATTTACTAGATCGCAAACACGTGTAGGTTTGTAAGATACCTATGCCTTGTACACATGACTGACAGATTCTATCTTGATACGCATTGTATATCATTATGCATTGCAACGGGTCGGGCCAGGACCGGGCTTTGATAAGCCCGTCCCGGGTCCGACAACAAAAAAAGCTCGGACCCGGGAAAGCCCGAGCCTGGGTGTCTTTCGGGCCGGGCTCAGGCTCGAGCCCGAGCTTTTTTTTGCCCGAATTAAAAAAAATTAAAAAAATAAAAACATACAAATATAAAAATACATTCACATTATAATTTTACAAATAAATCACAAGTTTCATAAATAAATTAACAATTTAAATGTTACAAATAAATAAAAATGCTACATTTTATAGGGTCCAGCTCGCGCCCGGACTTTTTTGCCACCCTTAGATATCATGAGCATCAGTCCACACTCAACGAAAAAGCGGAGGTCTGATCTAAATAGATCAGTGACGTGAATTCCATCAAAGTGTGGAGGATAACTCATATATCCATTGTGATTTCTTAAGTCGAATGACCACTATGCTCGCTCAAATAAAAATGCTACATTCCTATTGACGTTGATGTACCATCTATTATGAAATCTTCAGTGAGTCGTTTAGTGTCTATCAAATAAACACCTACATGTCTATACGAGTCTCCTGATACTCATGGTTCATTGGGATAAACCATCGGACCAAGTCACGATATACGACATGTATTGGTCTCAGCAGATTTTACTAACCGACCCGTGTTATTAAATCTTGACCAAAAAATTTATTTAAGGATATACAACTTATAGTGACGCTTCCCAATGTCAATTACAAACTACGTTGTAACTGTGCACCACGTTGTAAATCCTATGGTCTTTGTCTAATATACACGCATCACTAAATCAGATTTAATTTCAATCTAATCATAATTAGATATCTAATCGTAATTAGATCGAATATGTATATAAAAGACAAGATGTGCTACCATTAAATAAATAATAGTATGGAAAAATACATTGTTCGTATTTTAGTATTTATGAATCGAATATAAATACGATCCGGATTGGCACTGTCAGCACCAACCTTAACACTTGTCCCCTTCCCAAATTTACAAAAATATCATATTTTTTTCACAAAAATCTCCCATCCCCAAATATATATATATATATATATATATATATATAATTTTAAAAATAACATATATATATATATATTATTTTATTTATTAATTTTTTATTCTATATTTTTTTATTTTAGTTAAATTTATATTTTTTTACTCTTTATATATCTATTTAATTTTTATATTTTAAGTGTAATTTTTTATATTGTTATTTGTACTCTTTTATAAATATATATTTTTATAATATATATGAGAATATTTTTATTATACATAAATAGTGTTAAACAAATTAATAAATAAAAAATCAAAAAAAAATTAAATGAATAAATGAACACAAAATAAATTACAATAAATAAGAAATTTGTAATATTTATTAAACAAGTAAAAAAAATAGACATATAAAGAGAAAAAAAATATAAATTTAACAAAAATTATAAAAACAATAGATTTTTGTAAATTCATAAAGGGGACATGGGATGAGACTTGGCAGGAGAGATGGGAGAAGAGAAGTAAAATTCATTATAATTGACACTTTAATTAGAGGCTGTCAGGAGCCACTGGGCTCTTGGCCCAGTGTTCGACTCCCTGTAATGGCATCGAGTCCAAATCTCTCAATTGAGAGATTCTCTCCAATAGTGAGAGTAGAATTCTCCCTATATTTGAGTGAGAGTAGATATTTCGTCTCTAGTAGGCGTAGAATTCTATATGTGCTATAAATGTTTGTATTCAATATTCCAGTAGATTTCAGATTATATATTTGTAGAGTTATATTGTAATAAAAAAAATATTTAGAGGCTGTCAGGCTGACATGTGTGGGGCCCTCCCCTATGGCTTTATCGGCAAATACAAATTTTTTTAAAAATAACTGTTGGATTAAAATTCAAACCCTAACCCTAGACATGTTACCAATACCACTAACTTAGGTCTCAATTTTTTTATTTTTTATTTTTTAAAAAATCAACATATATACACACACACATTACATTAGAGCAGTGCTCTTCCCCCGACTGATTCCCCCTCCCTGTCCCTTGTCCCCCTAACCAATTATAAAATTATCCATTTTTCCAAAATTCATTATATATTAGTATTTTAATAAATTATTTAATTATTAAATTATTTAATTTAATTTTATTAATTAATTTTTTTTATTTTATTAATTAATTTTTTATTTTATTAATTAATTTTTTTTTATTTTTTTTGCTATTTATATATCTATTATTTTTAAGTTGTTTAATAAATATTATAAATTTCATATTTATTATTATTTATTTTGTGTTCATTTATTCATTTGATTTTTTTGATTCTTTTTTAATTTATTTAACACTACTTATGTATAATAAAAATGTTCTAATGTATATTAGAAAAATACATTTTAAAGGAATAGTATAAGTAATAATATAAAAAGTTACACTTAAAAATATAAAAAACACAAATTCTAATCTATGTTGCCTCCAAAGTCTCATCGTGGCACACTTGGTTATATATTTAATATTTCGTACCATAATTGATTACGTATCCTATAACGAGTGACTCATCGTGTAATAAAGCAAATTTCTCTACTTTCAAAATAAATAAAAAATATGCATAAAAATATATGAGATTTATTAAATAAATAGACTATCAACAATATAAAAATAAAAAATATTTATTAAATGTAAAGAATAAAAAAATTAAAAGAAT
>SKCR01001613.1:0-28483 GCA_019454045.1 Zanthoxylum bungeanum | reverse complement strand
GGTCCTCTTCCCATTATGGAATTCGATTTAATTATTGAATTCTCGTCTTTCTGTTGGGGATTACAGCATTACGTAAAAATAGTGGAGGCACTACTAAGTTTAAAATAGTCCATAACTTAGCCAGTGTATGTTATATTATGGAAATTGCCCGCGTTTCGTTTCCTTATTCTATTGTTATATAGAATTAAAACTTTTATTTACTGCACACATATTTTGATATGTTATCCATCTTGACTCTTGGTTGCAGTTATTCTAGAATAGGTTCTAGATACTAATAGACTAGGATATTATTAGATTAGTCTAAACCATCGGGAACTGTTGTTCCGTTTTTCTTCTTCAAAAATAAAGATGGTTAATGACTTAGTTTCTAAGTCATGATAGATAATCTAGATAGATATCCCCGTTAGGATATAATACTTTAGAGACAATAGTTTCTTATGCAGTAAGAATTGACTTGAATTAGTTCATGTCTCGAGATTCTTGACTGGCATTTAGAAAGCCCTATTAGGTATTTGTTTATCTAGTAATGACGTTTCTAAGCTTAATTACCTTTAGAGGTAATGTGTCTGACACAATTTGCTAAT
Organism: Zanthoxylum bungeanum; assembly: GCA_019454045.1. Taxonomy (NCBI): domain Eukaryota; kingdom Viridiplantae; phylum Streptophyta; class Magnoliopsida; order Sapindales; family Rutaceae; genus Zanthoxylum; species Zanthoxylum bungeanum. The sequence goes on along the minus strand of SKCR01001613.1, from coordinate 27,899 downwards.
CAGTTATTTACAATTGTTGTGAATAGTTGAATGCAATAGTAAAGCTAAAGAAATGAGATGAGTATATTTGTGTATAGAAAATATCGATTTTCACAATACTACAACTATTGGTATTGGATACCAGATCTCCCGTCTAGTTATTTGAAATATTGGTTAACGATTGTTTTGATATTTGATATCGGAACTTGCAACTATTGGATAGTCACTTGTTCTTTATAAACAATTGTTACATATTTTATAATAACTAGTAGTGTCATTGACGTAGAGATAAACATAAAGAGAAATTATTCGGTAAAGTAAATAATTTAGAACGGTGCTTTATGAGTTTAATCACTTAAGCATTGGATGCTTATTCTGTATGGTAAATGATGGTTTGATACTAGATACAACCACACATCCTTATCCATTTAATGAATATTGTATTCAGGAAAGTGATTAAGATCTCGTTTAAAAACCAATGATTGTCATTGGACCACCAAATTTATTTAACTGATACATTGGATGTATGTAGTTTTATAAATAATAATTGCTTAAGGTAGTTTTCTTTATTTCGTAACTTAGTTGATGAATTGTCATAATTTAGTTACGTGTTTCTGAAGGAACACATATTGAAAGTCTTGAAAGTATCAAGAACTTTCAATCTGTTCTGATGAAACGTAGATTGAACATTTTTGACTTGTTCAAATATATTCAATCTGAAGAATTTTGAAAACTTGATCCTTAAAATTCATTACATGTCTTTGAACTGTTCAAAGATCTTTGATACGATCAAACATTTGAATTTAAAGCAATTAGTTCTAAGGTTATTTAGTGAATATGATTCATATTCAATATTATTCTTCCATGATTCCATCTTGATGGAATTGAGTAGTGGGAGCAATCGAATCTTATATGATTTGATTCGTCTGATATTGAAAGTTACCGAATTAGTTTCAATACTCTTGGGGTTATACTCCAGTAACACTAATTCATCTCTTTAATTAATGTTCCATTTTTTTCTACAGTTGCATATATGATATGTATAGGTAGAAAATCGAATCTGAAAGTTTAAGATTTGAATGTTTCTTTTATATAATAGTTATATAATGGAAATTACTTACACCTTGGAGGTATAAGTAAAAGTTTATCGTTTATTCGTTTAATAGAATATTGTATTCTATTTAATAGAATATCTTTCCTACGATCCTAAGTAATAAAATTTTCTTATTACTTGGTGTGTAACATCAGATGTTAACTATTGTAGAAAAGACTTGACTTATTGAAGTCAAATGTGAGAATGATAAATTATAAATGGAACTATGTAATTAATAAGATGAAACAACCCTTATACATCTTTCGTGCAAGTCCAATAGGATAACAGAATCATTCACGAGTATTTGATACTTAATGGTTCCGTTGTTTTTTTACTGAAAAAAAAAATTATCCTATAACTTATAATGGAAGCAATATTTGATATCGATTCGGAAGTTTCACCAATGAACCATAGATCTAAGATTGTTCATAGCTTACTACGATCAAGTTTTGAACTTGAATTACGCTTTCATTATGAATTAGTTCATGATATGTGTGCTAATTGTTTGCGCGCGAAAGCAATATGAGCTTATTAAAGGTTTGACCTTTACAGTATGAACAGTGAGAAATGTTATACTCAGCATCTATTGTAGATTCTGAGAAAAACTTATCTCTTGTCACACTAATTGAACAATTAAGATATATTGGTTAATGTTGATAATAAACTGTATATTTTAGCTAAAGAATGCAAAATGGCGTTTTTGGATGACTTATTCAGATAAGAGATCAGTTGTGATTTCCTTATTTGAAGAGTTCATTCTGAAATGGCCCTAGAGTTTGTGTTCTGCTGAGATCGCAGTTTAGTGTGCTAGCTTACAGAGCCTATTGTAGACTCGGATAAGTCTTCCAGAATATGTGGTTTCCTATTTTTTGTATCGTCAGATTGTCTGATCTGTCAAAGTATATAGAATAACATATGTGATAAAAGGGTTAGTGGGAGCGTACAAATTACTTTCTAGTTTTATATATCCTAACAACAATTATCATTATTATAGTAATAATGAGATGTTTGTTAGGTAAAAGATTTACCTAAGTCTTATTTACTCCGTGAAAGCAGTGGGAGTAGTCTCTGTTTATATTGGATATAAAGTTTTATATATGATAATGAAACTTGGAGACTTGTGAGATACCCCTATTAGTCGTACATTAGATATGATCTAATGAAGGACATAAACAAGGCTATCTGTATGACAGTTAGTATAACTGTTCGACAGTTATTGTATGTCTTATACATAGTATTCATCTTTCGTAAAGGTGATTCTTTTTCGAAAGGATATTGATTAGAATGTCTAAACAATATTATGTATCATTTGATGATGACATAATGAATACTTTATTACATGCGATTATCGATGTCGATTTAATCGTAATTGTTACGAGTTATTTTGACATCTTATAGACCATATGATGGATCTTGAAACACGTTCTTTGTGATCTTTGAGATATTAAGAACGAGTTTCTTAATTCATGGAGAATATAGTCTGCAACCATTAGGGTCATATTAGTTTTGAGACTAATTAATGATGTTAGACAGTCTACGTCATAAAGAGTCACAAAAGATGCAGTGGGAGTGTCACGAAGGAATATACTATTTAGTGGAATCAAATGCAACTTTTGAAGTATTGACTTATGAGTTGCATAGTGACCTTTTAAATAGAAGTTTTTTGAATTGTGATTGTGCTTACGGTTGTCTTCATAGTATTTTGGATTTGATCCTTAAATACTTGGACAACTCAGTAGCTGTAGCACAATACTGATGTAGCAGTCAGAGTCATATTAATGTATAATCTAGATTCTACAAAATATGAATGATGTTGACTAAGGGAAACGATGGAGTTGTTTGACAACTCAATATGTCATAGCGGACTTGTTTTTGTTGCCTACCTCTTAAGTACTGGGTGAGCTTTTGAGGACCATGTGCATATGATGCACATTGAGACGTGTATATGATACCGTGGATTGGCACTAGAGCAAGTGGGAGAAATTTTTGGGGTTGGTGCTCAGAGCGCCAATCCGGGCCATATTTATGTCTGATTCATGAATACGAACATCCATTTATTCCATAATATTACTTATTTATGGTTGCACCTCTTGTTCTTATATATGTATTCGATCTGATTACGATTAGATTGAAACTAAATGTGGTTTAGTGATATGTATATATTAGACAAAGGCCCGATAATATATAATGCAGTACACAGTTACAAAGTTAGTTTGTAATTGACATTGGGAAGTGTCACTGCTATATGAATATTATCAAACATAGTTCCTGGTCAAGATTTGCTAACACGGGTCGGTTAGTCAAATCCTTTGAGACCAGTACATGTCGTGTATCGAGACTTGGTCCGATGGTTTATCCCAATGAACCATGAGTCTGGAGAGACTCATATAGACGTGTAGGTGTTTATAGTGTATAAACACTGAACGGCTCACCGAAGATTCTTAATGGATGGTACTCCAACGTCAATAAGAATCTTCTCGGGTTGAGTAGCATAGTGGTCCTTCGACTTGAGACACCACTGTGGATGTATGAGACATCATCCACACTTAGATGGCAGTCACGTCACCGATCTATTTAGATCAGACCTCCGCCTGTTCGTTGGGTGTGGATCGATCCTCAGGATATCTTGTGTGTGCCAAGATAGGATCCGTCAGTTTTGTGTACAGAGCATAGGTAGTCCATATATATTTAGCAGTCTGTTAAATCTGTGGCCACAGTATACATCGGAAGTAAGTTCCGAGTGTTATTTAAAGATTGCTAATAGATACGTCGACGAGATAATACCTATAGAGATTTGACGTTTACATCTATATCTCTGGGATTATCTGGATACCTGTGACGGAGAGATTATCGTATGCAATGACCTCGACCTGTATGATTCAACTAGTTTATCCGTGATCGTCATAATCTACGGGTGGATAGATTATGCACATGAAATTGGATTTCGTGACGGATATACCTGAATCTAGAGAGTCTCAATAATGAAACATACTCGTAGAGCACTAGAGCAACATTATGAATAATGATGATTATTTATAAATCGTTTAATCGTTAAAAAAATACATGCGAACGGGCCGAACCGTCATTTCCTAATTAATGTGTATTTGTATTTAATATATGATATTATAAATACACATTAATAAATAGTCAAATAAGGTATTTGACATATATCATCAATATATGTATTTGAGATATTTAAAGTAAATATAATACATATATTTGATATATTTGTATTTAATTAATTATTTAATTATTTAATTGTTAAATGATTAATATAATTAAAATATAAATATATCACCAAATGATAAAGTAGGAAATGATTATAAGTGTAAATGTGGACTTTACATTAAAGAAAAAGGTTGTCAAATTGATTTTGACTTCTTAAGATATTTGTTCAAAATTGTTTGAAAAATAAAATATATTTTTCCTCCTTTATTTCTTCATAATTTCGGCCATACACTTAAATATAAGAGTTATATTATTCTTAGTTGCATTTGTGTTGACTTAATTAAATATCTAATAAAGTGTTATTAGGATATTTATGCAAGTTGACCAAATGTAAGATGAAATGAAATTGAAATTACAAAACTTGTATTTCCTTTAGTGAATTTCGGCCAAGGCCATTTTGATACAAGTATATATTGGTTTTTCATTTCATTCTTTTTAACCTAATACACTTTAAAGAAAAAAACTCCATTAATGGAAGCAAAGGAAGCTTGTGAGAAAGAAAGAAGAATCAAAGAAAGCTTGGATTTTAGTGAGTTTTTCCAACTTTCTATTAGAAAGGAAAATGTTCCTTAGGATATAGGCTTTAACATACGATGTTCTTAGTTATTTCTTTCTTTATTCCTTGTGTTTTTGTTGATGGAAGTTTTGATGGAAGTGTTGAGCATGTATGATGAAGGAAGGTTGTGACTATTGTAGTTATAAGCTTTCTTTTAAGGTTTTGGAAACCATGTTGCTAATCTAGAGTTGTTGACCCACTCTTAGATGACCTAGATTTGATCTTGAGTTGTTTCATTGTTTGAGACTTTGATTGGATGGAAGAAACATGATTGAAGTATTGGATTTACCCAATTTTGGTCTAATTTGTTCCAATTTGATGAAATTGAAAAATTAGGGTTCATGACCAATTCCAAATTTGGGGCTTTTCATATATGTTGTGTATTTGGATGTGCATATGATTCATATAAAGTTTCATGTTCATTGGATTACATCTTGATGTGTTTTGATGCATGAAATGACAAAGTGCACAAAATGGCACCAAATGGATGCATTCGGCCAAGAATTAAGAAAATGGGATTTTTGGTGCTTTTGGTGTTTTGATGTTTTGAACATGCTAAGTTCATCTTAGAAATGATTTAGAATCATTCAAAATTGATTAGATCAATTTCGGACTAAAATGGACAAAATACCAATGTAAGGGCATTTCGGTAAATTCACTTGAATATGATTCATTTGAATTTTATTTCATAATTTGATTATTGGATGTTAAATAAATATGTTTATTTAATTAATCCGAGAAAAAGTTTTGAAATCGGAAAATCTGATTTTCCACCGCTTCCGCTGCGTTACCGGATTCTGCCCCTAAAAACCCCCTACAAACAAGAGTACTCGATGCCGCAAAACGTTTATTTTGGAACCGAAACTGAACCAGTTAAAATCGGATCCGATTCCAAATCTGAAAAACCGGTTTGGTTCCAACAGATTCCGAGTAGAATTGGAATTGGTGCTCAGCCCTATGTTGCACGGATTACATGATGCCTCCGTTGTGTTGTAAATTTTCTCCACAATTAGGGTTTGAAATTTGAAATTATGTATTACATTCACAATTAGGTCAATTTTTCAAACTAGTTATCATATGTAAAAATTTATAATAACAAAGAAATATTGATCGTGATTTTCACATGTTACGTAAGCGCACATATTGCTCAAGTAGTATAAAAATTTATCGATCCCACAAGAACTTATCACCTACGTTACTAATTATTAATAATAATAAGCTACGAGTATCTAATTAAAATTAAATGTGATTTTAATTTAAGTTTGAATTAAGACTAATGCAAATAAATATAACTTGGAAATTTGTAGAGATAATCAAAGAGAGAAAATATCGAGGGTTGTGAATCCACCTAGTATTATTCTAAAGATGAATTGGTTGTCTTATAGTTGTGTAATATATTGGCTTATTAACTTGGAACACTAAGATATCCACAAGCATCTTTCGATAGTCGAGTGAAAATATCCAAAATAACTTAATTAACTATATTTTTATGTTAACTAAATCACCCCAAATTCATTAAGAACAAGTTCCAATTATGGCTACACCCGCCCTACAGGTATATTTCTATCCTGAAAGGAAATCTCTAAAATGAGATCGTGTGCTATTAAATCTACGGCTAAACGTAAAATTCCTTTGTCAATTCCACCTAAGTTTACCACATTAATCCTATTGGTGATCAAGCAACATGAAACATTAAGCATAAGATTCAATGAATAAACCAAAACATCACACAGAATATAAGAAAATTAATTTATAAGATCATAAATACAGGTTTCATCACAACCCCATATTAGAGGTTTAGTTACTACACATGTTCAGAAACTCTAAATAAATATTCAATGATAAACAGAATATTAAGGAAGTAAAGGAAAGAAGAAACTCTGTCGAGATCGACAGTCCTTCGCTCATTGATGTTGAGTTCATGCGTTGTGTTCCTTTAATGTGTTTTTGTCTTCTCTTTCAAAAATCTCTTTTGGAGGCTGTAAAATTAGGTTATGAAACTCTCTCTAGATTTTGGGACGAGTTGTTGTTTATATATGAGGTCTGGGGGTGTTTCCTGCTTAAAAATCAAGTCTATGACGAATCTGGTACGCAAAACACGTCGCGACGCTCGTTATTGGCATCGCGACTCCCCCTTTACTTTCATCGGCATGTCGCGACGTGCCATAGTGGGGGTCGCGATGCGTACTTCCGCGACTCACATGAATACTTTCTTCATTTATGAGTCGGGACATGCAATACAGCGTCGGGATGTGCATTTTGACTTTGAATTTTCCCTAAATTACTCTGTATTTTGCTGATTTCATCCATCGTTGATTCCATTGAGTCTCGATATTATCTTTACCTGTAAAATGTACCCAAAACACATCAAGACGCTCATAAAACTCGAGATAACTCACAAAATATCAAGCTATAGGGGTGGCAAATGTATGTATATTTTTCGCTCATTAAATATCTAAAGAACGTGAGAGTTAGGAGGTTTTGTTGGTATTTCTCTTGTAAGAATATGAGACAAGCGGAGGTTTTATCTACTCTAATCAAGTCCAGAAATAGTGATTTGACGGTGAGATTTCAAACAATTCCAAAAAAAAAAAAAGTATATCTCATTCTTTTTATTCAAAATTTTGTGAGGCCACTAATGTCATAATAATGATATAATAATGACATTATTCCATTGCTTATTGTTTTTATTTTCAACTCCGACATTATATCAACCTTTTGATGTAGCAACTGAAATTATTAGAATATACCAAGCAAGTGATTTTGGTGCATGTCACTCAATTTACATTATAAAATTCTTATTTTACTTCATCTATAAACCATCAAGCACCTATCTAGTTTTTGCTCAGACAATCTTATATAATGGGAGAATCTTATGTTTGAATATCTTTTCATAATTAATCTCGAATTCGAATAAAATAAGAGGATTATTTTAGATTTCGGTGATTAAAATAAAAATATCAAATTTTTATGACATAGATCTTAAATAATATTGTACTAATTAATTCATGATAGAAATATAAAATGACATTAAATGATTCATGTAACCGGCCCAAATTAGTGGAAAAAATACTTTTATTTGATTTGGTATAATTGATATCAATTTTCCATAAAAATAAAAAAATATAATCGAATCAAACGTAACAAAATCGAGATATTTATCCCTAATCATAAGTTTGTAGTTCATTTTCTTGACCTAATTAAGGTCATTTATTCAAGTGGCAAAATTCTTTCATACCGTGTGGATTGCCATTGGTTCTATTTAGAGTAAAATTGATAACCCATACGTGACTTCAAAGAGTCTTTTAAAAGGAAGAAGGAACCAAGAAGAAATATGATGAATCCTACATATGGGAGAAATGAACATATATATATATATACTAGTTTTTGCCTGTGCCTATGGCACGGTGTTACAGTATTTGGCCCGTGCCTACGACACGGTGTTACAGTATTTACCTGTGCCTATGGCACGGTGTTACAGTATTTGGCCCGTGCCTACGACACGGTGTTACAGCATTTGCCCGTGCCTACGGCACGGTGTTACAGTATTTGGCTCGTGCCTATGGCACGGTGTTACAATATTTGCCCGTGCCTACGGCACGGTGTTACAGAATTAAATGATTTTATTTTTTAATTAAATGATTTTATTTTAACTTTCTATTTTTTAATTTGAAAATTTGAAAATTTTTGACCCTTTCCATCAATCAATCCACTCTCTTTCCTCCAATTACCAATGAAATGATCTGGGCCATCAATTAAGCCACATAAAAAGAGCCGTTGGATACACTCTCTTTCCTCCAACACCATTCTCTTTTATTATATAGATATATATTTGTAGCTTTAATGACAAAGAACGTGTCTAATAATATCATGAAAACAAATAGCTTATACATTAAAAAAGAAATTATGATACCTTGTTTTCAATAATAATAATAATAATAAAAGAATGATTAACATTTAAATGTTTTTTTTTTATAAGGTAAGTATGTTGAAAGAAAGAAAATAAAACAAAAGTATAGGGATGTATCTTAGAAAAGTAAACATAGGATAGGAGGACATGCCCTCTTATCCAACGAAACTATAAACTAGAAGACATCAACTTAAATAGATGTGTTCTTTGAAAGAGTCGATGAAGATGGTCAGTTGAACCCCTAATTTTGCTCAAAATTAGGATTTAAGGATCCAGAAAAGTTTAAATTTTTAGTATATAATATAATTATATATATATTTTTTTTATCTTTTATCGATAGATATCACATTTTAAGAACTCGTTTAAGATCGTATAAAATTTAAGACAGCCCATGACCACTGCTGAGTCTAAATATAAAAAGTGAAGATAAAATAAACAGAAAAAAACCAAGAGTATCATAATCATATGTTTTCATGAGATGACTCCAAAACTTGTTACCCTAACTTTCGAGGCTTAACCGAGTGGCTGTCCAAGACTTAATCGAGTGGTTTGCAAGCGATGTCATAGTAAAAAAAAGGGTAATTTACGTTTTACTACTAAAGTTATGATCAAATAACAACTGAGTACTGTGAATATTAACATATTACACTTTACTATTAAACTTATATAAAATTTAACATTTTACTACTTTTCCATCTAAACCGTTAGTTGACCGTCAGTTGACCTTTAAAAAGATTGTTTCATCCTCAAAATAAAATAAAAGTGAAAATTATAATTATATCATTTAAAAACATATCTAAATCTTATATATAACAATAAAAAAGATGCAATCAACAATCACATTTATAAAAATACTTTAGTCTTTAAACTATCCATAAAACCCAACAAGATAAAAAATTTAATTTACCAAAATAATTTAATAATTAACATTCTCATAATATCCAAAATACTTTAAAGTATAATAATAAAATAGATGTACTCAAGAATCATTAATTCTTTGTTCAATTATATTATTGGCAGTGGAGGGGAACAATAAAGACAATGAGTAATTGTATTGTCAATATTTTTTTTAGTTTTTATTTTTGTTCTTCCTTTCATAATGACAAAATTACCCTTAATTTTTTTTAGAATATTCATAATTTATAATAATTTATGGGTTAAGACTCTTTTATCCTTACGATGTCAGCATGATGTCATGGTCAACTGACGGTCAACTAACGATTTGGATGAAAAAGTAGTAAAATATTAAAATTTATATAAATTTAGTAGTAAAATGTAATATGTTAATATTCATTGTACCCAATTATTATTTTATCATAACTTTAGTAGTAAAACGTAAATAACCCTAAAAAAAAATATAATCAATATATGCATGAAGAGTTATAATAATACTAGTTTTTGCTCGTGCCTACGGCACGGTGTTACAGTATTTGCTCGTGCCTACAGCACGGTGTTACAGAATTAAATGATTTTATTTTTTAATTAAATGACGCTCGTGCCTACGGCACTGTGTTACAGTATTTGGCCGTGCCTACGGCACAGTGTTACAGTATTTGGCCGTGCCTACGGCACAGTGTTACAGAATTAAATGATTTTATTTTAACTTTCTATTTTTTAATTTGAAAATTTGAAAATTTTTTACCATTTCCATCAATCAATTCACTCTATTTCCTCCAATTACCAATGAAATGATCTGGGCCGTCAATTAAGCCATATAAAGAGAGCCGTTGGATACACTCTCTTTCCTCCAACACAATTCTCCTTTATTATATAGATATTTTTCCATAATAATAACTAATTGCTTTGGAGTTCCTCACGAGATCTTGAGTCTCTAATTACCTTGCTATTTAAAAATAAAATTAGCTTACACACACTTATTGCATGAAGCGTATGAGAAAAGGAGTCATTTTTGACAAGCATGCTTGGTGCGTTTGCTACTTACTTTAATGATAATTTTAATTAATTACTTCCTAAAATGTTTTGCCCTCGATATTATTTATTTCCATGCATTTATTTTATTTTATTTTATTATTTTTACCAATTCAGAAGCTTCATAGAAATCAAGATTGAAAATTAATTCCCCCATTATACTTACACACGCACTAATAACATCACAACCCTATGTCATTAATGTTGACACACCCTTTTATAGGAAACTAAAAATATAATCTAACCCTAAAAGATTAAGTTGGCCACACTAATACTTTTCAACTTTATTGAATTAAAATGGAAATAGAAAAACGCATAAATTACTTACGATAACTTATTCGAAAGAAATCAATATTGGATGGTTCGTTCAGACGTTCAATTCATCTGTCCGAATGAGCCAGTTAATTTCCGTGACATCAAATAAATATTTAAAAAATAAAAAACAATTAATACAATACATATATGTTTATTATACATTATAACATACACATAATATTAAAAAATTACCACACTAGTCATCGCAGTTGCAATATTTCAAATAAATTATAGCCACCACTGATAAATCTAAACATATAAATAAAATTTCATTACACTTAAAAATCTAGTATGGGTTGGAATATTATTATTATTATTAAGTAAAAATAATTATTATAAATGTTATTAGATTTTAAAATTTTAAAAATATTTTTAGTATATAATAAAATAAAATAAATATAAAGACATCAATCACCATGCATGTCAATATAGTAGTATTTAAGAGTAAAATAGTAAAATAATCTTCATTTTTTGAGGTCAATGAATAATAAGGTATTATGAAAATAATAGAAGGGTAAAAGGTATATACTGGTTTCTTAAGAGAGAAGGTGCCAATTTTTCCTCAAAAAATGAAATGTGCTTGGTGTGTTAGTTATTTTTTTTATTTTACGAGGTTTGTGATACTTAATGAAAATTTAGTCAATGTAAATTGTTTTTGGGTCACTGGAAAAGTTTAGCCATTTTTTTCAAAAAATAATTTATGGAATATAAATCCGCAAGTCATTATATAAAAATTAATATTTTTTTCTCTTTTCCAAAATTTTTATAACTCGCTTCTAATTAGGGATGGCAAAATTCAGAATTGTATCCTCATAGATCCGAGTTCAAATATGACTTGATGATGCAGGTTCGTATTCATATCCAAAAAAATATTTGAACCCAAGTATAGCTGCATGGGTCCGGAAACCCATATATATATTTTTTAAATTTTCATTTATATTCTTATTTTTAAAAAAAAAATTAATTACATAATTTTGTATTTATTTTTATATTTTTATATTTTTTACTTTTTATTAATTTGTAATTTTATTCTTTTGTATTTTTGTATTTTTAATTCTATTCTATTCTATTTTTTTATTTTTTAAAATATAAGAATAATAATAATTTCGGATTCGGATCCCAGAATTCCGGACCTGCGTGGATCCGAATTCGGGTGTGAAATTTCGATACTTGATTTTGAAAATGTTTTTACAGATCCGGGTCTTCCGGATCTATGTGGATCCAGACTGGACTCGATTTTTTTTGGCATCCTTATTTCTAATCATCTTTCCAAAAAAAAAATTAATGGAAGCGCTCAACTTCTGAAAATGCTTTCCGGAAAATATTTTCCGACAATAACCAAATATTAGAAAAATATTTTTCTTTCCGAAAAATAATTATCATGAAAAATATTTTAATTGCGGAAATTATTTTACGGTGAAACAAACGAATACTAATGGAGACTTTATTAAAGATCGTGAAATAATGTAACATTGAAGGAAAATTTATGCTTTACTCTTAAACAAGAAAATCCTTTGGGTCTCCAAGGGGTGTGGTTTGGTGGTGTAGGGTACAGGATCTCACCTTAAGGTTCTGAGTTCGAATCCAGAGGGTGCACTTCTTGTAAGAACCTGGGACAGCCGGTGGTTTTACCTGCGCCGCGGCCCAAAATGGGTGGTTTGGTGGCGGGGTTTCCATCGTTTCCAAAAAAAAAAAAAAAAAAAAAAAAAAAAAAAAAGAAAATCCTTCGGTTACAAGTTCTCACTTTAGGAAAAATTTCCAAGTCACGTTGTCTTTTTAGGTAATAAGTCGATCAATTCTTGAGAATATGATTCGCAAATAGGTTGGATTTTGAAAAATCGGTCTCTAAATTTAAATATTATTTAATAATATTTTCTAAATATTAAAAATTCAATTTAATAAATTTTGAATTGATATTCTTAACCTCTTTTTTCAAATTTCAGTTGAGAAAGGCTTGATGCCAATTAAAAAGGTTTTCTATGCCTTTTTATATTGTTGTGCAACTGTAAGCATATTAATCAACTTTAATATGTAGTGCTATTTATTCAAAAGGAAAAAGGACAAATACACCCCAAATATATTTACTCAAATGGTCACAAAGTTCTTCTTCATTTAAAAAATAGTTACAAAGATTCATTTTGATAATTTTGTCCTTTAACTATTTACACAATGAAAGATAAAAATTAAAAAGTTAATTAATTAAAAATAAAAAACTATTTACAAAAATATTACCTTTACAATTATAAAATAAAAAAAAAGACATTTTATTAAAAATATACCAATTAAATCCTTGTAAATCAATTATTAACTTTAGGGTTAATTTTTTTTTGTTTAAATAAAACTAATTTAAAGTTAATAAAATTACATAAATCAATTAATTTATATTTACAAAAAAAAAAAAATTAATTATATAATTTTGTATTTATTTTTATATTTTTTACTTTTTATTAATTTATAATTTTATTCTTTTGTATTTTTAATTCTATTCTATTCTATTTTTTTATTTTTTAAAATATAAGAATAATAATAATTTCGGATTCGGATCCCAGAATTCCGGACCTGCGTGGATCCGAATTCGGGTCTGAAATTTCGATACTTGATTTTGAAAATGTTTTTACAGATCCGGGTCTTCTGGGTCTATGTGGATCCAGACTGGACTCGAATTTTTTTTGGCATCCTTATTTCTAATCATCTTTCCAAAAAAATTAATGGAAGCACTCAACTTCTTGGAAAAATATTTTCCGACAATAACCAAATATTGGAAAAATATTTTTCTTTCCGAAAAATAATTATCATGAAAAATATTTTAATTGCGGAAATTATTTTACGGTGAAACAAACGAATACTAATAGAGACTTTATTAAAGATCGTGAAATAATGTAACATTGAAGGAAAATTTATGCTTTACTCTTAAACAAGAAAATCCTTCGGTTACAAGTTCTCACTTTAGGAAAATTTTCCAAGTCACGTTGTCTTTTTAGGTAATAATTCGATCAATTCTTGAGAATATGAGTCGCAAATAAGGTTGGATTTTGGAAAATCGGTCTCTAAATTCAAGTATTATTTAATAATATTTTCTAAATATTAAAAATTCAATTTAATAAATTTTGCAATTGTAAGCATATTAATAAACTTTAGTATGTAGTGCTATTTATTCAAAAGGAAAAAGGACAAATGCACCCCAAATATATTTACTCAAATGGTCACAAAGTTCTTCTTCATTTAAAAAATAGTTACAAAGATTCATTTTGACAATTTTGTCCTTTAACTATTTACACAATGAAAGATAAAAATTAAAAAGTTAATTAATTAAAAATTAAAAAACTATATACAAAAAATATTACCTTTACAATTATAAAATAAAAAAAAGACATTTTATTAAAAATAAACCAATTAAATCCTTGTAAATCAATTATTAACTTTAGGGTTAATTGTTTTTGCTTAAATAAAACTAATTTAAAGTTAATAAAATTACATAAATCAATTTAATTTATATTTACAAAAATATTAACTATTAGGGTTTAATTGGTTTGTATTAAGGTCTGAAATTATTTTTTAAGGTTTATATTTTTTATTTGATTAATTTGTATTTTATTCTTAAATTGGGTTGATTTACAGATAGAAATATTACTTATAAATTAATGTTATTTTATTTGTGATATTTATTTTGATTTATTATTTCATTTTAAAATTAATATTTTATGTAAATAATTTTTTATTTACTTTTTAAGTAATTAATTAATTAATTTTATTTTTTTCCAATAGAATTATGTAAATAGTAAGGGCAAAGTTGTCAAGAGAAAATTGGTCTTCATAACCATTTGAACAAATATTAAAGGTCTATTTATCATTTTTATCTAAATTATTCAAAATAATATACTGATCATCAGCTGTGTGAAAAGAGAAAATCTATAATGTAAGAGAGGTACCACGCCATTCATGTAACAAATCAATTATCTATTGTCTCGCGTGTTAAAAAGTTAAAAAATAACTAAAAAATAAATATTAAATTATATATATCATTTTCTAATTTGTTAGTGATATCATGTCACTGATACCTCCGTTGCATCAAAGAATTACTCGTGTGAAACAAATCTTAGGTAATTACTGCGAAATTACTGCGAAAGCGCGGCATTAATTTACCGAGGTAAATAATCTTTGACCGTTTTACAGAGGAAGCTACTGTACAATTTCTTGTTTCCCAATAAAAATACAAAATTGTATCTATAAAAAGAATCCACTGACACACTAATAGACTCATTCTTAACCAGAAATCTATCTCACCATTGTTATAATTCTTGTTTCTTGTTTTTGAGCCATGTCTCTAACTCTAAGGCCTCGAAAACCAATCGAAAATAATACAAATCCTAAGGAAGAAGAAGAAGAAGAAGATGACTCCTTGTTCTCAAAACGCCACCAAAGAAGGTGGCGAATGGCCTTTAGAGTCATATGCTTCACCAGAGCTCTTGTTTCAATGTCCAAGAAGTTTCTTCATAACAACAACCAAATCTTGCTTCACTCCCTCTCTTATGTTGCCATTGACATTCACAATCACAACCAAAACCCCATCAACGTTAATGATCAGAAGATAATGCTCTCGAAGATGGTGAAAGATAAGAGTGTTGAGTGCTTGAGTCATCTTGGAGGAGTGGACCAAGTTGCTGCAATGCTTAAGAGTGATTCCGATGGTGGCATCAGTGGCAATGAAGGTGATCTTGTTCAAAGAATCAATGTTTTTGGAGCCAACAGGTATCAAAAACCACCAGCAAAAAGCTTTATAAGTTTTGTTATTGAGGCATTTAAGGATACAACTATTATAATACTTTTGGTTTGTGCTTTACTCTCTCTGGGGTTTGGCATTAAACAAGATGGCTTCAAAGAAGGTTGGTTCGATGGCGGTAGCATTATATTTGCTGTGTTTTTAGTTGTCATTGTCTCTGCTGTGAGTAATTTCAAACAGAACAGACAATTTCAGGCTCTTTCAAATGAGAGTGGTGATATAAGAGTTGAAGTTGTGAGAGGCGGCAGGCGTATGGCTTTATCAATCTTTGATATTGTTGTTGGTGAAGTTGTTTGTTTGAAGACTGGTGATCAAATTCCGGCTGATGGGTTGTTCTTAAATGGCCATTCTTTGAAGGTTGATGAGTCTAGCATGACTGGAGAAAGTGATCATGTTGAGATTGATGAGAAGAATCCTTTCTTGCTTTCGGGTACTAAAGTGACCGATGGCTATGGCTTCATGATTGTAACTTCTGTGGGGATGAGTACTGCTTGGGGTGAGATGATGAGTTGTATAAGCCATGAGTTGAATGAGGAGACTCCATTACAAGCAAGGCTCAACAAGCTGACTTCTTGTATTGGGAAGATTGGACTGACAGTGGCTGTGCTTGTTCTTGTGGTTATGTTGATTCGGTATTTCACTGGAAACACAACAGATGAGATGGGAAACAGAGAATTTGTTGGCAGGAAAACGAAATTCGATGATGTGATGGATTCTGTAATCAAAATCATTGCTGCTGCTGTCACCATTGTTGTTGTAGCAATTCCTGAAGGTTTGCCTCTTGCTGTTACTCTTACTTTGGCTTTTTCTATGAAGAGAATGATGAAGGATCATGCTATGGTTAGAAAGCTCTCTGCCTGTGAGACTATGGGCTCGGCGACTGCAATTTGTACTGACAAAACAGGCACTCTCACTTTAAACCAAATGAAGGTTACAGAAGTTTGGATTGGGAAAGAAGCATTGAAGGTTGATGGTAATCTCTATGAGTTGCTGCAAGAAGCAGTTGGTTTGAACACTATTGGTGCTGTTTACAAATCGGATTCTGCATCAACTCCTGAGATTACTGGTAGCCCAACTGAGAAGGCGATTCTTTCTTGGGCTGTGATTGATTTGGGAATGAATGTTGATGAACCAAAGAAATACTGTAAGGTAATCCATGTTGAGGCTTTCAATTCGGAGAAGAAGAGAAGTGGGGTTTTGATGAAGAGGATCAATGAAAAGGCTGTCCACAGTCACTGGAAGGGCGCGGCAGAGATGATACTGGCTATGTGCTCGCATTTTTATGACAGAAATGGGGAGATGAAAGTCTTGGATGGTGAAGATAGGAAGGAAATTGAGAAAGTTATCAAGGACATGGCGGCCAAGAGCTTGCGATGCATTGCGTTTGCTCACACCAAAGTTGCAGAATGTAATGGACAAATTCATGAGAAGCTTGAAGAATCTGGATTGACATTGTTGGGGGTTGTGGGATTGAAGGATCCTTGTCGTCCAGGCGTCAGAGAAGCTATAGAATCTTGTAGAAATGCAGGGGTGAATGTCAAGATGGTAACCGGTGACAATGTGCACACTGCTAGAGCTATAGCTATCGAATGTGGAATCCTGAACCCTGACACGGATATGAACAGTGATGATGCTGTGATTGAAGGTGTGCAATTTAGAAACTTCTCAGCTGAAGAAAGAATGGAAAAGATTGAAAGTATAAGAGTAATGGCAAGATCTTCTCCACTTGACAAGCTTCTGATGGTGCAAAGCTTGAAGCAAAAAGGCCATGTTGTGGCAGTGACAGGCGATGGCACGAACGATGCTCCTGCTCTCAAGGCAGCAGATATTGGACTGTCAATGGGAATTCAAGGAACAGAAGTAGCAAAAGAGAGCTCAGATATTGTAATCATGGATGATAATTTCACCTCTGTGGTGACAGTTGTGAGATGGGGAAGATGTGTCTACACCAACATTCAGAAGTTCCTTCAATTCCAGCTCACAGTCAATGTTGCTGCTCTTGTCATCAACTTTGTTGCTGCAGTTTCTTCAGGAAAAGTCCCATTAACTGCTGTTCAGCTTCTTTGGGTGAACCTGATAATGGATACATTGGGAGCATTGGCATTAGCCACTGAACAGCCCACCAATGATCTAATGACTAAGCCTCCCGTTGGTCGAACCAAGCCTCTCATAACCAGAATCATGTGGAGGAACCTCATTTCTCAGGCCATTTATCAGGTAACCATCTTACTGACTCTGCAATTTAAGGGAAGATCAATCTTCGGCGTCAAGGAAAGTGTTAAAGATACAATGATCTTCAACACTTTTGTCTTCTGCCAAGTCTTCAATGAGTTCAATGCTAGGAAACTTGATAAGAAGAATATTTTCAAGGGGATACACAAGAACAAGTTGTTTCTAGCAATCATTGGAATCACCATTGCTCTTCAACTGATCATGGTGGAGTTCCTGAAGAAGTTTGCTGATACTGAGAGGCTGAATTGGGGGCAATGGACAGCTTGTATTGGCATTGCAGCTCTGTCTTGGCCAATTGGATTTCTCATTAAGTGCATTCCAGTTTCTGGCCATAAGTTTCTCAAGCAATGAGCTTCATGAATCTACAAATCCATATTCAATTCTCTAGCTATAAATTATTATTTCCCTTCAATGCATTTTGTAAAGAATAGACTCTGATAGCTAATTGGTTATTAAATGAAATTCATTTTGAATACAAGAGAAAATTATATTGCTTCATTATCAGGTCCTTGAAAATTTTCTCAATTGAGGTAGATTTCAAAATTAGGATTTACTTGAATTGGGGGATTTTCAATTTTAGGAAAATTTGGTCGAATTAATCATAGAGAAATATTATTTAAGTGATAATAAAGGTTTTTATATTGTCAATTTGTTGAGGAACCAATCATATTTGAAATAATTAGGAGTTTATTAGAAATAGGAAATGTAAGTAAAATGAGGTTTTGTGACTATTTATTTTAATGAAGAAAATCTTTGTGGCCATTTGAGTAAATATAGGGGGTGTATTGTATTTATCCTTTTCCTTTTCAATAAATAGTACTACATATTAAAGTTGATTAATATGCTTACAATTGCACAGCACAATGCTGAGAACATTACAAATAATTCGATGTAGTACTGAATAACCTAAAAAAAAAAAATTAAACGAAATTTAACAAGAACTCAAACTGGGAAAAAAAAAAGGCAAAGAAATCTTTTTTGAAAAATGTTTTCTAATGATTAGAAATAAGGATGTCAAAATAATTCGAGTCCGATCTTAATCCACATAGACCCAGAAGACCCGGATTTGTAAAAAATTTCCAAAATCATGTATCAAAATTCCATACCATAATTCATTTCCACGCAGGTCCCGGACCAGATCCGAAATTATTATTATTATTTCATATTTTAAAAAATTAAAATATATATAGATATATATAATAGAATGAAAAATACAAAAATACAAAAGAATAAAATTAAAAATTAGTAAAAGTACAAAATATAAAATAAATATAATATTATGTAATTAATTATTTTCTTAAAAAATAAGAATATAAATGAAAATTAAAAAAATATGGGTTTCCGACCCGAGTAGGAATACCCGGGTTTGGATATTTTTTCTAGATCTGAATATAAAACTGAATCACCAAACCATATTCGAACTCAAGTCCATGAGGATGCGAGTTCGGATTTTGCCATCCCTAATTAGAAGCGAGTTATAAAAATTTTGGAAAAGAGAAAATATTATTATTTTTATATAATGACTTACTAATTTATATTTCATAAGCCATTTTCTGTAAGAAGAAAAAATGCTAAAATTTTCCATTAATACAAAAACAGTATATGTTGACTAAATTTTCAATAATGTCCCAAACGTCGTAAAAAAAAAATTTTATAATGAAACAAACACGAGAGATTCTTTGGTGCAACAATGGTATGGGTGACGTGGTACCACAAGCGAATTAAAAAATGACATGTAGAATTTTTTCACATATTTTTTAGTTGTTTTTTAATTTTTAGCACGCGTGACAGTAGATGATTGGCTTATTGCATAGATGACGTGGTACCACTGTTGCATAGAAGATTTTCTCAACAAACACACCAAGCGCATTTCAATTTTTAAGGGAAAATTACTACTTTCTTCCCTAATGAAACCACTATATACCATTTATCCCTCTACTGTTTTCATAATACCTTGTTAACCCTTACCTAAAAAAATAAAGATTATTTTTCCATTTTACTCTTAAATACTACTTTATTGACATGCATTGTGATTGATGTGTTTATATTTTTGTATTTTTACTACATACTAAAAATATTTTAAAAATTGTAAGATCTCATAACATTTATGATAATTATTTTTACTTAATTCATAATAATAATAATAATAATAATAATAATAATAATAATAATAGATTTTTAAGTGTGTAATGAGATTTTATTTATATGTTTTAGATTTATTAGTGGTGGCTACAATTTATTTAAAATGTTGCAACTGCGATGACTAGTGCGGTAATTTTTTAATATTATGTGCCTGTTGTAATGTATAATAAATATATATGTATTTTGTTAAATATACTTAAATTTTTAAATATTTATTTGATGTCATGGAAATCATATGGTTTATTCGGATAAATCGATTGGTTGTTTAAAAGAACCATCTAATATTAGTTTCTTTCGAACAAGTTATCATATAGTTCGAATGAACGACACCATATTTAATTTTATGATATATGTGTTTTATTTTTCTGTTTTAATTCAATAAAGCTCAAAAATTTTAGTGCGGTCAAGTTAAGCTTTTAGGGTTAGGTAATATATTTAGTTTCCTATAAAAAGGGAATATTCATTATATAGTAATTGGGTTATTTACGTTTTACTACTAAAGTTATGATCAAATAACAATTGGGTACTATGAATATTAACATATTACATTTTACTACTAAACTTATAAAAATTTAACATTTTACTACTTTTCCATCCAAACCGTTAGTTGACCGTTAGTTGACCGTTACATCATATTGACATCCTAAGGATAAAAAAGTCTTAACACACACATTATTATAAATTATAAATATTATAATCAACGGTGGTAATCGTACGGCTGAATATTGGAAATAATGATTTTTGAGTATATCTCTTTTATCGTTATATTTTAAAGTATTTTGGTTATTATGAGAATTTTAATTATTAAATTATTTGGTAAATTAAATTCTTTATTTTATTGGGTTATATGGATAATTTAGAGATTGAAGTATTTTTATAAATGTGATTGTTGATTGTATTTCTTTTAGTGTTATATATAAGATTTATATATGTTTTTTAAATTGTATAATTATAATTTTCACTTTTATTTTATTTGGAGGATAAAACAGTCTTTTTAAAGGTCAACTGACGGTCAACTAACGGTTTGGATGGAAAAGTAGTAAAATGTTAAATTTTTATAAGTTTAGTAGTAAAATGTAATATGTTAATATTCATAGTACCCAATTGTTATTTGATCATAACTTTAGTAATAAAATGTAAATAACCCTATAGTAATTACTTGAGGGTGGAAATGGACAATCTCCTAATTTTGAGATTCGCATTCTCTATGTATATTTATTAAATACATGTCAACATGAATGACATACGGTTGTGATGTTATTAGTGTCAATTTTGCTCTAAATAGAACCAATAGCATTCCACAGTTACATTGATCATTTGATGTCATTGTACTTCTATTATGAATCAATTAGTATAATATTATTTAGGATATATGTCACAAAGATTCAACAGTTTTATTTGAATTATCAAGATTTAAAATAACCCTCTTCTTTTGTCCTGATTCGAGACCAATTTCGAAAAGATACTCAAACATAAACCACATATATGCCTATATATATAAAATTAAAAAAAATAAAATTTAATTAATTCTGTGATTACACTATGATTATCTCAATAAAAATTAGATTTTCCTGAGTAAAAATTAGATGGGTGATGGATGGTTTATAGATGAAGGAAAATAAGAATGTTATTGTAACTTGAGTGAAATGCACCAAAATCACTAATTTCAGTTGCTACATCAATGGGTCGATATAATGTCAAGAGTAGAAAATAAAAACACTCCACCCGACCCCCTTTGTGTGAGAAAGAGATGGAGCTCGCGGGCCGGCCGTGCGGCCACCGTCCGCCAACGTGACGGTCCCAACAAGGTTGGTGTGATTATCTTTCAAATAAGCGTACGATATCGTATTATCATTTTGTGATTTGTGAGCTACTTATATTACAGAATTATCAATGAATGTAATAAATTTATATGTATTTAAATAACATTAACAAACAAATCAAAATTGAAACTTACAATGCAAGTAATTAAGATTAATAATAACGAAACTGACTTGTATGGATTGAAGATAGCGTATAATACTATGTCCTACCGCACAAATTCGCCCATATTCGTGTGCTTGTAGTTCGATAGGCGTCTGCCACCAGGATTCAACAATCTGAAAGTCAAAATTCTGCACTGAAGTTTCGACCCCTGACGAATTTTCTAGGTGTTTGTTTTCAAAGATCAAAATGATTGTACGTATATGGAAAAAATCGAATACTTTACTCACCTTTCCTGTTCTATTTATAGAAATAAAAAGAAAAATAGTTATTGATGAAGTGTTGTGTTCATCAAACACAATTAAACGTTTTTTAAAGTTAAACATGGAGAGTTGTGTTGATCAGACACAACCTTCTAATATATTAAATTTATTTATTAATCATAATGTCAAGTCAATAACCAAACCATACTATTAAAGCTCAAGTTCAAGCTCAAGTCTTACTTTTCCTATTTAATATAAGTGTATAGTGTACATTTATAAACTCTTTATTTTCTGTTTCTTTCTCTTATGTGGGACTACTCTCTTTATTTGATATACAAACCTCTTACAATGCCCCCACATTTGTACATTTTTAATGATTTTTATTTGTTTATCATGAAATTTTTTGTTTGTTTTCTTTTTCACTTATAATTTGAAAATTTTTCACTTTTCCATTTGATAAAATGAAAAAAAGTACAAATTATCTATTTAATTTAGGAAAATTTATATATTCTCCATCTCATAAAAATGAAAAAAAAAATTAACATATTTGAAACTTCGGATAGAAAAAAATTCAAAGTTTTTTTGGCATGTGATACTTACGCTATTTATTATGTGGGAAAATGATAATTTTTCTTTACCTTTTAGTGCATTAAAATATGTATTTTTCTATATTTTAAATGAGGTCTTCAACTTATTAAGTTAAGATCAACGTCACTAGAACAATGTTATATATGTGTAAAATATTAATTTTTGGGGCCCCTAACTCAAAATTAATCAGAAAAAATAAAATAAAATAACTGCTTAAACTTATAATGATCCTGAAGCAGATGTGAATCTTGGTTTTTGGTCATGGATCTGAATATGGAGCATGATGGATCCAACATAGACTCAAGGAAGTATTTTTCAAAATTTTATTTATTTTTTATTTTTTAATTGTTTGATTCCCACAAACGGCGTGAAAATAAATGCAAGGAGGATGCACATAGCAAAAGACGAATCAAAATCCAATTAAATCAACTCAATTACAAATTAATCGTAGAAGTCTTCTTTTCATTTTCATACTGTAAGTTTTATTCAATTTCATAGACATTCTAATTTTCTTTCAAGAACTTGATAATTTTTTAGAATTTGCCTTTTGGCAAGCCCATAAGAACTTGATACTTTTGCAACGACAATAATATTTTTGGACTGCGACCCGTTAGAGGCATGATGCCCAAAGATAAGAAATAATTTTGGGAAAGACCTGTAATTAGGGGTGTCAAAACGAATCAACGAATCGAATTTGTATCGAATCCTAAACGAATCGAATCAAAATGTGATGGATTCGTATTCGATTCGTTTATTAAACGAATCCTAATATCAGAATTCGTATTCGATTCGTTTATTAAACGAATCGAATACGAATATTCGTTTATTCGTTTAGTCAATTATATTATTTAATAAAATAATTTACCACACTTGATTTATATTAATTCTTCATAAATATATACATATGAAATATGTAATTAATATATTTACTAAAAATATATCACCAAATATCGAAAATATTATTTTTTCTATGATAATTAGTTATAATTTCTCAAATTTTAATTGAAAATTAACAAGAACTAGTAAATAAAAATAATAAAACGAATCATAAACGAATCCATGAGCTTAAATTCGTATTCGATTCGTTTAATAAACGAATCGAATCGAATTGACCCATTTATTAAACGAATCCATTTTTTCAAACCCGTATTCGCTTTAAAGCGAATCGAATCGAACGAATAAACGAATCCTGACCCAAATTGCCACCCCTACCTGTAATACTCCGTTAGAGGCAGGATGCTACCAGCATGAGATAGAAACAACCCGTCTTCCTGAGCCTAAAAACTAACGAAAAATGTACATAGTGCGCCTTAAAAATCGAACAACCTGAAACACAGTCCAGCACCATAACGACCTGTCACAAATATCAGATACATAAAAAGGATATTTGGTCCAAACCCAAGACATAACAATCATCAACATCAATACTCACGGGCTCTGTATCCATAATAACACTTATAAATAAAATTTTTTATTTACATACATGTAATAACGTGCATTACACGATTCAAAAGATAACTAAAAAACTCCTAGACTTTTTTAACATGTCTCCAGGACTCTAAAGTGGCTGACTGCGGTTTGGGTGACCCGATGTCTCGAGCATGACTTTCCAAAACTAGAATGGTTGACCGATCAGGTTGCCAACCTGCAAAACTAACAAACTGTTATGGTGTGAGTTATAAAACTCAACAAGTAGCCACCCTCAACCATAAAAGAGAAAAAGAATATATTTTGAAAATATTATATATAATCATCTATCATATGTATGTAATTTGACAGACAACCCTTCTATCATATCGAACTGAAATCCTTGGAAACCTAAATCTGTAGTGGTCATTGGAAAATAATCCAGACAAATAAATTTAGAACTTAATAGAAACACCGCACTTAAACTTACATTGAAAATCTTTCAAACTTCGTACTGTTATTTACACTCTTAAATATCAAATCTTTAGAAAATACTTACATATATTAATCTAAGAACTAAGTTCATAAGTTATACTTAATCCAAAAATCCAAACTTTAAATAAAATCGTAACGAGGACGACAAATGATTTCTGAACTAAACTCTTTTATCCTCTATTAGTAAAGAAAACATATTTGAAATATAATCATATTGGATAATATATAGTACTTCCTTTAGTAACAACTTACGTATTAACCCTTATACGAAAAAACTTTGGAACGATCTATATCCAAGTTATATACAATTTCATCTATGAATTCAGAAACATGACTTATACATAATCTCAAATCTTTTACTTAATAGTTGCACGCACACGACTTTCAAAAGCTTACTGTATCCATATATACATTGAAAACTGATAGAAACATGCCTAGAACCAAGCCAATCAAACCCCTACAAGAAAGTTATGTCCAAAATACGAAGACTGCACAAATCTCACCACTGCTAATGCACCATTCGGAAATAAAGCCGAAAATAAAACAAGGCAGCCCATGCACGTCTAAAAACCATTTCATTCTTGATTTAGACATAATAAAGCCTTCATATAAATTCTCATGCATGGACCAAACTCCAGAACCTAATGAATCTTCCAAATCCACCAAAATAGCCCAAATATACCAATCTGAGTAAGCCATGCAATCAGCTACAACTTCAAGTTAACTTGGCCCAACAAACAGAGCTCATTCTAGATCACATAAAAAACATTTCAAATATAAGAGCTTTCATATCTTTCACATATAAACTTTTGAGCAATGCATATCTTTCATATACAAACCTTTTAAAAATACGTACCTTATACAAATCTAAGATCTTAATCTAATTCCAAACCTTTAGAATATAGGATAGCCTATAACAAAGACGTACAAAAATTACAGAGATCAAAGTCATCACATGACGATATTAAAAGTCAAAATAAGCAAAGAATACATGTCGAGTCATAAACAAACATTAGAACTAACTCATCAACCAAACTGTTTACATACACACATTACAAACATAAGTCTTGTGCAATCAATCTCATCCATCATTCAAACTATCAATACATAAGGTAACCCCTTTAATATCATTTTCTTTTGAAAATAACTTTTTTCAGGATAATAAAATAAAAATATCCAAAAACGTTATAATACTAATCAAGCGTCCAATGTCTAAGTTGCTCGTCCTGTAGTGAAAAAAGCTCATGTCAACAGATGGTAATAGGCCAATCATTTTCTGTTGGTCAGGACCCCATATAGAGCGACATTGAGGTTTTAAAACTAAAACTGCTATCAAGCTCTGTGACATAAACATATCATCAAGTGTCGCGGCGAAAACATAACGAAAAATTATAAAACACGAAAACATGCATCAAACGTTGAAACATAAACATATCATATTATATCTCATCAAAAGCTCATATCATGTCGAAGCGAAATCAAATGCGTTTCAAACACATCTTTTTCATAAGCGAATCTTTTTGAAAATAAACTTTTCGAAATACCTTTTTAGAAAAATTATGAAACAAAAGTATCCAAAATATATTGGAAAATTTTTCTCAGTAAATAGAACGAAACTCCAAAACCAATATCATCGTAAATTTGTATCAAGCATACAAGAACCAACTCAACTCGGTGAACATATCAAGCGTCCAATATCTAGGTCGCACGCACTGACCATATAATGAATGAAACAAGATCATGTCGATAGAATAACAGGACAGCTTTTAAGTATTAATTAGAACCAACGATTATGATATCCTAGCCAACACAAGATGAAAATGAAGGTAAATTAGAGTGAGAAAATGAGGTGATACATTGGAGAGCAAAATAAAGATTAAAATATTAAGGTTTTAATTTTTAGCACACATGGAAAATTGTCAATGTCCTAGAGCACCATGTCTAAACTATACAACATGTTACTCCATTAGATGTAGGGTTTTGTATGGTATGTGAGTCATGGTCATCCATGATTGGACCCACACTCTTTACTAATTGACAAGATCTAAATAAAAGATCATCTTATATATAATGACAATGATATTGACAATATTTCACATATTGGTAAGCTTTTGTTTCGTAGAACTAAGGAAGATCCACTCCCTCAAGATGACATAAGTCACTTTGTTTTGTAAAAAGATATATTCTTAGTTAAATGTCAATTACAATGAATAATATCCCTTTAAATAGGTGGCTAACCCTAATTCTACCCAAATATAATAAAACCCTAGTAAATTAAACTCAATAACACATAAAATACTTTAAAATTCCGTGCATGAGCTTTGTAATATAATTAAAGTTCAGCCCAGCATTTAAACAACACATAACCTTAAGAAAATATAAAATATAAAAACTATAGGGATATTTTGCATCCTCATTTTGACCAATAAGAAATCCAATCTGGACTTCGATGTAAGCTACAAAGTTGTAGAGCTATGAGTTCTCTTTCCAATGAAACTTGAATCACCAAAATCGGATATAATACAAGAAAGTTATGTCCAAAATACGAAGACTGCACAAATCTCACCACTGCTAATGCACCATTCGGAAATAAAGCCGAAAATAAAACAAGGCAGCCCATGCACGTCTAAAAACCATTTCATTCTTGATTTAGACATAATAAAGCCTTCATATAAATTCTCATGCATGGACCAAACTCCATAACCCAATGAATCTTCCAAATCCACCAAAATAGCCCAAATATATCAATCTGAGTAAGCCATGCAATCAGCTACAACTTCAAGTTAACTTGGCCCAACAAACAGAGCTCATTCTAGATCACATCAAAAACAATTTAAATATAAGAGCTTTCATATCTTTCACATATAAACTTTTGAGCAATGCATATCTTTCATATACAAACCTTTTAAAAATACGTACCTTATACAAATCTAAGATCTTAATCTAATTCCAAACCTTTAGAATATATGATAGCCTATAACAAAGACGTACAAAAATTACAGAGATCAAAGTCATCACATGACGATATTAAAAGTCAAAATAAGCAAAGAATACATGTC
>SKCR01001612.1:0-28282 GCA_019454045.1 Zanthoxylum bungeanum | reverse complement strand
TTTAGAGTTGTTATTTTTCTTTCTAAATTATTGAATAAGTAAATTCTCCGATTATTTTTACCATTCTCCATATACACAGCCAACGAAATATTAATCAACTCATTTTTGCCCACAATAGTCGCACGTGTAGTTGAAAAGAAGGTAATATTTTTGTCCTAAAGTTATATCAGAATTCACACCTTTTTTTAAGCAATGGAATATTTTTCTGATTTTTTATGATTTTTTTGATTTTATTTATTTATATAAAATATCTTCCATCCTGTTGGACAATTATGACCCATAACATCACTATTTTGTAAAGGACATGGTGTTCTTGTACAAAATTAAGTATGTGACAAAGGAAATTGCTCTTTTATCATTTTGAATTAGATTACTCGGATATATAAATGATAAAAGTCCATATGATTAGTACCAGATTAATAAGATATGGGACAATATTAATCCACGAAAGGTTTATTCATTAAATATCCCTAGTCGTAGTATTATCGAGACTGGACATCGATAATGCAGAATAGGCTAGTATTGCACTTGTGCGCGTTATGGAAGCTTAACGATATAGTTCTCATATATTTAAGTATTAGATACTTATGCAAGTGTGATAGGAGGTTCGGTTTGCCGATGGTACGGGAACAGCTTCGCTCTAGATAGACCCCTCGGAATCCCATTGGTAGTATGACTATGTGTCTATGGGAATCCGAATCAGGGTCGGTGTATTTGGTCTTAACCTGAGACTTGCATCGCTAATACTTGCGATAATCAGTATACTTTGGTTTTGGTGGTCTGGGGCTTTAACAGGTTCTTTGTACGCCTCTTCTGGGTATACTAAGAGCCGTAGTGTATTGGGTGTGATGTCAAGATGGAATTATCACTTCAGTCATATGGAGATGATGATCACGTAGGATACGAAACTGGTACTCTTAAGTACTGCAGTCATCAGGATAATATGACTAGGTCATAATTATCCGATTATAGAGACTAGTTGCCCGTGATCCGATAAATGCTTCGTACGGGGCAGACACAATTCCAACCCTACGCCTAGCATGTGACATCCGATATTGGATCATAATACGCAATACTTAGTATACTATGCCTGATAAAGATTATATATTCCTTTAAAGAATATTTCTGGAGAATTGGGTAGGCACAGTGCTTTGCTAGAAGCCAACATTTTTTTGTAAATCGATAAGAACATGGTACCGGGTACGCACGTGTTCGGATAGTCTGATGATCGTAATTACTGTCAACATATCCAGGGATCTCTTGGGTCGCTTCCCGAAGATTCACCGATGACATTTGACTCGAACAGAATTAATCTAGGATTAATTATGAGAGAGAAATTTAATATGAGATTAATTACGGCAAGAATTAATCTGGGATGAATTGCGTCGAGAATTTATCTGGGATTAAATTCATCGAGAAGAGAGAACGCGATTAATTTGGAATTAATCGGTAAAATAAATTTAATAGTGAAATTGGATTTTTCTATTTAATTTATTTATTTGGGCTAAAATAATATATCAAATATATTAATTGAAAATGGATTTCAACACAGAATTAAAATTGGATTTTAATTCAAGCGAATAAATTAATTTAGAATTAATTCGCGAGCGACTTTCGTAATAATTTTGCAAGGCATTATTATTTAATTAAATTTGATTTAATTACGTCGCGACGGAAAATTCGTTTAGTCGGATTAAACGAACCGGGCCCAAAGTGTGTCGTGTAAGCCAACTAGGTTTGGAATTAAATGGGTGGGACCCATGACTTACATCACTTGTCCCTATTTGATGGAAGTTGTTGGCTATTATAAATGTGGCATTTTATTACACAAACACAAGTCAACTTAAGTGATATGTTTTGGAAATAAAAAATCACTATTCATTCTCTCCTCCAAGCCTCCAAAAACCGTGAGCTTCATCCTCTCCTCATGGAATTTTATTGCAAAATATTTACTTTCTAGCACATTAAGGAGTCAAAAGTAGGTGATAGGGAAACTCACCTATGAGTTTGGAACTCGATTTCAAGCTCCGAGCTACTACATCCAAAGAATTTTTGAAAGCCTAAAACCGATCAATGTGAGTTTTTTCCGCAACTTTATTTGATTAATTCACCCATGAATCATGGTTAGGTTGTTGTTTTGTGCGTTGAGGCTGTGATGAGTGGACTGTGTGCTGCCAAGTGCTGAGGGCGTGAGTGTATGTGTGAGGCTGTGATGAGTGGACTGTGGGTGAGTGATGGTTGTGTGTTGAGTGAATGTGTGTGTGAGGGTTGTCTGTTTAATGAGAGAGAGATGAGTGCGTGTGTGTTGGAATGAGAGAGAGTTGAGTGCGTGTGTGTTGGAATCAGAGAGAGCCGAGTGGAAGAATAAGGTTTATTATTTTTTGTGTTTGAGGTGCATATGATGAATGAGCTCTAGGGGTTTTTAAGGTTTGGTTTAGGCTTCTTTTTATAGGCAAGGGTTGGGGTTTACCTTACGTGAATAGGGAAAGAATATTGTGTAATAATGGGGGGATATTTTTGTTGGGTTAGTCTAAGCTTCCCAAGAACATTTCAAGCAATGAAAATAAGTGCGAATACATTCAAGGAGTTGCGGAATACTCACAATGATCGGTTGAGAAAATGCGGTGAAGACAAAATCATTTTATGCCCTCCAACAGCTCACGGCAGTGACTGGTTTTCCTCCTCCAAGAATCGGCCATGGGTGGTCCTCCATGCAAGCTCCAAGCTTGTGTTGATTCCTAGCTCATGAAGTGAGTTCCCTATCACCTTTGTATGTCTCCTAGAGTGTGCTAGCACCTTGATTTTGCAACAAAATCATCATTTGCTTCCTCTATGGCTCACGGTTTTGGAAAACCAGTGAAGAAGAACAAGAACAGCCCAAATGGCGTGAGAGAGAGAGATGGAGAAGAAAGAGAGAGTGTTATTTGTGTAATTGATTTTTAAAAAACATATACACAATTTTTGGCTTTCAAAAGTCAAACAATTAAAGCCATAAATGCCAACCACTACATCAATCAATCAATCAAACAATTGTCACATCACTCAAAGTGACATGATTTGACGCTTGATGCGACTAGCGATTTGACGCTTGATTTGACTTGCGTGCCGCACTCGAATTTGAAATGTGAATGCGCTCGCAAACAATACCGGGATTGGGTTCGCTAATTCCAAATTAACGAATTTTCCGTTGCGACGCAATTAAATAATTACACCTAGCGAAATCACTATTCACGTCGCTAACGAATTAATTCTAAATTAAATCGTTCGGCTGAATTAAAATTAACTCGTTATCTCTCTTTAATTGATATTTTATCCCAGATTAATTTTCTCTCTCATCTAATTAATCCCAGATTAATTAAAGTGCGAGTCATACGTCATCGGTGAATCTTCGGGAAACGACCCATGAGATCCCCGGATATATTGGCAGTAAATTCGGTCGTCGGACTATCCGAACACGTAAGTACCAAGTACTACGTTTTACCGATTTACAAGACAAGGTTGGCTTCTAGCAAAGCGCCATGCCTACCCAATTCTCCAGAAATATGCTTACAGGAATAAGCGATCTATATCAGGCGTAGTTTATGTAGTATTGCGTATTTCGATCCAGTATCGAATGATCACGTGCTAGGCATGGGGCTGGAATTGTGTCTGCCCCATATGAAGCACATGTCGGATGTCTGGTAACTAGTCTCTATAATCGGATAAACCTGACCTTGTCATTTTATCCCGATGACTGCAGTACATAAGAGAACCTGTACCGTATCCTACATGACCATCATCTCCATATGACTGGAGTGACACTTCCGTCTTGACATCACACCCAACACACTACGATTCTCAATATACCCAGCAGAGGCGTACACAGAACCTATTAAAGCCCTGGACGACCAAAACCAAAGTATATTAATTGTTGCAATTATTAGCGGTGCAAGTCTCAGGTTAAGACCAAATACACCTACCCTGATTTCGGACTTCCATAGACACATAGTCATACTACCAATGGAATTCCGAGGGGGTCTGTCCAGAGCGAAGCTATTTCCCGTACCATCGGTAAAACACAACCTCATATTACACTTGCATGAGTATCATATACCCAAATATATTAGAACTATGCCGTTATGCCCTCAGAACGCGCACAAGTGTAATCCTAGTCTTTTACATATTTATCGATCTCCAATCTCGATAATACTCTGACTAGGGATATTTAATGATTTATCCTTCGTGAACTGATACTGTCTCATATCATTCTCAATCCAGGAACAAATCATTAGGACCTCCTATCATTTATATATCTTGGTGATCTAATCATAAATGATAAGAGTGCAATCTCCTTTGTCACATAGTTAATTTGTACAACAACACCATGATCTGTACAAATAGTGACGCTATGGGTCATAATTGTCCAACAATTTTAATTAGTGTGCTATAAGAAAAAATCTATTTAATTAGGGATGTGATTTGGTGTTATTGGATTTGATCTCTTTTAATTAGGAATATGATTTAATTTGGAAGGTGATTTGTCTTGATTTTAGCATGTGTTTAATGTGTGATTTTGTTATTTTGGAAGGAGGTGGGCGTGATGTTAGAAGCTTTGGGCGTGTATTTGGTTTGTTTTGGTGGGCTTGGTGTGTGGCTTTCGAGGGTTTGGGCTGAGGATGAATTTTAAAACAGAGGTCCAACGAGCGAACCCGTAGCTAAGCAAACAAATTTAGTCCAACAAGATATCAATTTCTGACTTTTCCCTTCCGACGTCTGTTTCCCGCGACTTCCACAACTTAAAGAGTAGTACCTCCGTACGAGGCTCATCATCGGGACTTATATGCAAAAATAATGTGCCTACAGTCGCCCCCACTTTTATGGGACTTGTGCAGTGTGTGACAATGACAATCCTATCAAAGTTATGCAATGAATTTTTATTTACCTGGCTCGCCAGCTGTCACTTGACTTGCCTGTTGCTTCGAGCTGAGTTGATATGGTTGTGCCATACCTGGCATGCTAAACCCCATACCCGAGTTGTCGCGATTGTGTCTCCATACATAGAGTGCCATACCCGATGTGCTAAACCCCATACCCGAGGCGTCGCGGTTGTGTCTCCATACCGGAGTGCCATACCCGGCATGATAAACCCCATACCTGAGGTTTCGCGGTTGTGTCTCCATACTCGGAGTTCTATGCCCGGCGTGCTAAACCTCATACCCGAGGTGTCGCGGTTGTGTCTCCATATATAGAGTGCCATACCCGGCATGCTAAACCCCATACCCGAGGCATCGCGGTTGTGTCTCCATACCGAAGTGCCATACCTAGCGTGCTAAACCCCATACCCGAGGTGTCGCGGTTGTGTCTCCATACCCGGAGTGCCATACCCGGCGTGCTAAACCCCATACCCGAGGTGTCGCGGTTGTGTCTCCATACCCGGAGTGCCATACCCGGCGTGCTAAACCCCATACCCGAGGTGTCGCGGTTGTGTCTCCATACCCGGAGTGCCATACCCGGCGTGCTAAACCCCATACCCGAGGTGTCGCGGTTGTGTCTCCATACCCGCAGTGGCATACCCGGTGTGCTAAACCCCATACCTGAGGTGTCACGGTTGTGTCTTCATACCCGGAGTGCCATACTCGGCATGCTAAACCCCATACCCCAGGTGTCGGGGTTGAGTCTCCATACCCGGAGTGCCATACCCGGCATGCTAAACCCCATACCTGAGGTGTCGCGATTGTGTCTCCATACCCGGAGTGCCATACCCGGCATTCTGATGATGCGTGGGCCTCAACCCTGAGACTCATCCCCAAAATTGATACTGATGTGGGCCTCACCCCCAGAATGATACTGATGTGGGCCTCACCTCCAAACTGATGATGATGTGGGGCCTCGCCCCCAAACTGATGCTGATGTGGATGTTGCATATCAACATGCTGTATTTACCTCTCACGAGATAATCTTGATGGCTTAAACATTTTTTTGTCCTCAACGGATCCTTCATGTTGAAACGAGAGAACCTTCAAAGTATTTAATACACCCAAATCCGATCGTCTGCATGAATGATCTGAACTAGACTCCTAGTGTGTGTGTGCCAAGGCTCTTTCGCAGCTTAATCCTTAAGTAAGCCAACTTGATGATTTTGTCTCGGAGAATTGGATCAGTGGGTCTAACCAACCGAGATGTCTTGATCATACTCTGTGATTACTTCTTCGTACTCAATATGATATGGTTTTCTTCTTTTTTCTTTCGTCTCTTTTATTTATTTCTTTTCATTTTTCTCTTTTTTTTTTTTTTCTTTTTTTCTTTTTATCTTTTCTTTCTTTCTCTTTTTTCGACACACTTACCATTTAAGGTAGCATTTCTCCT
Organism: Zanthoxylum bungeanum; assembly: GCA_019454045.1. NCBI lineage: Eukaryota > Viridiplantae > Streptophyta > Magnoliopsida > Sapindales > Rutaceae > Zanthoxylum > Zanthoxylum bungeanum. The sequence continues at coordinate 21,937 of SKCR01001612.1, read as the reverse complement.
CATGGTGGTCCTAATACTCGCCCATGGGTAGCTTCACGCTTATCGGTTATAGATGGTCTATTTTTTCCTTTTCTTTTCAGAGGCTTCTTCTTTGTTTCCAACCATATCATATATCGTAGCATAAGTAAACCAGGATGGACATCTAGGCAAACAGTCATTCACTGATCCGCCATCTCTTCAACTAGTCATCTCGCCGACCACTCAGGCTTCTACTGCTACGATTCCGTAATCAAGTGCTCGCGAGTCTAGCCGAGATCAATCACTCTGAATACCGGTTGAGAGCACATCTCACACTTATCGTTTCTAAGGTTTTACCCTGCAGCAAATAATGTCATCACCGGACATATGCCTAACCATCAAGGATTTTTTTTTTGCATACTCCACTGTAATTCTTCCTTTCAACCGCTGATAATATCGGCGTCGCCCCCTGGGATTCCTTTCCCAAAACTAATACTGATGTGGGCTTCAACCCTGAGATTCCTTCCCGAAACTGATACTGATGTTGGCCTCAACCCTGGGATTCTTTCCCGAAACTGATACTGATTCATTTCTGAAACTGATGTGGGCCTCAACCCCGTAATTCATTCCTGAAACAGATACTAATGTGTTACTGCTTCTAGTTGGCTTGCCTTTTCTGCTTTCTCTTTTTCTTCTTTGAAACCTGTGAATATAAAACAAAAACAAACACAAAAAGGAATGCAAATACGTTACGTGTATGCATGCATACATGAATGAATTTCCTATTCCGTTGGGTTAGGTCTTCCGCCAGCTTTCCCGGTGACCGTTCGGTCTTCTCTTCCTCAGGCAAAATACTGCTTCAATCTATCCACGTTGATTGGCTCGGTGAACTCATTCCCTTCCAAATCTGACAGTCTCACTGCCCCATTTCCCATTACTTTATGGACTATGTAGGGTCCTTCCCAGTTAGGTCTGAACTTTCCTCTCGGGTCTATCGTCGATGCTTTGACTGCTTAAGCACCAGATCACCCTTTCTGATCTTGGTAGGACGCACCTTCTTGTTGAATGCTCGAGCCAACCTCTTATGGTATAACTGCATATGACATAAAGACTTCATTCTCTTCTCATTCAGCAGTGCTAACTGTTCAAATCTCTGTGAGGCCCATTCTCGTTCAGGTAACTTTGTTTCTGCTAATACCCGCATAGACTGTATCTCAACTTCCACTGGCAGTACTGCTTCCATTCCGTAAACCAAAGAGTAATGCGTGGCTCCCGTTGCTGTTCTCACAGAAGTTCTGTATCCCACAGGGCATACGGTAGCTTATCGGCCCAATCTTTGTAATCTCCATCATTTTGGCTAACATCTTCTTTACTGTCTTATTGACTGCCTCGACAGCCCCATTTGCCTGCGGCCTGTATAGTGACGACTTGTGATGTCCTATTCCATACTTCTGTAGCATTGCCTTGTTTCTTCTTGAAACGGGACTCCGTTATCTGTTACTACATGTTGCGGAATTCCATATCGACATATGATGTTCCAGGCTATGAACTTCGCCATCTGCTTTGCTGTGACGTTGAGAAATGACTCGGCTTCCACCCATTTCGAAAAGTAGTCTATTGCTACTACTATGAAACGATTCCATTCGATGCGTTCGGTCGAATTTCTCCAATCATGTCAATTCCCCATGCTGAGAAAGGCCACGGCTCTGACAGCCCATGCAACTCTGTGTGCGGAAAATGGTTCAAGTTACCGTGCGGTTGACAATCATGACAATGCTTTACCAGCTTTGCGCAGTCATCTTCCATGGTCGACCAGTGAAAACCTTGTCTGACGTTCTTGTGCGGTCCACATACTCCGGCGTGTATTTCTTCCATTGCCTTCCGAGCCTCTTCTTTTCTTAAGCACTTCAACTGAATTCCATTCGCTTGCCTCTTGTACAATTCTCCCTTCAAATTCACATATTGGGAAGCCAACTTCTGGATGGCTATCTTGTCCTATCTGCTTGCAACTTCCGGGAATTCCCCGTGTTCTAAGTGTCACTGAATGTCATAGTACCAAGTTTTCCCATCATTGACTTCTACTTCCAAGATTCTTTCTATCTCATAAACTGGTTTGCTTGCCGTTGTCAACACCAGAGGTCTCATCACCACTTCTTCGGATTTTCATAAATTGTGGCAAGTGTAGCCAATGCGTCTGCCATTTGGTTCTCTTCTAGTGGCAAGTGCTGGAATTTACAATCGGGGAGGGCCTTTGCTAGACTCCTGAGGTGGAACAAGTAGGGTTTCAACCGTTCTTCCTTCAATTCCCATTCTCCTTGCAATTGTCGGACTACTAACATCGAGTCTCCATAGACTTCCACGCTCTTAGCTTTCAAGGCTATCAATGTCGTCAATCCGAATCCGCATGCTTCATACTCAGCCATATTGTTGGTTACTCCGAACGTCAACCTCTTGGCCATGGGCATGGTTTCTCCTTCAGGGGTTACTATCACAATTATGATTCCGGCTCCTTTGCAGTTCACTGCTTCGTCGAAGTACATCTTCCATCCTTGGACTGTTATTGCCTGGATCTCCTCGTCTGGGAATTCAAACTTGTATTGATCTCATTCTATAGGTTGTAGTGCCAGGAACTCCGCTACGGCTCGACCTATGATTACTTTAGAAGTGAGATATTCCACGTCAAACTCTGTCAGCAATGCCAACCATCTGCCTAACTTCCCTACCAAATGCAGATACTTCAAAGGATTCTCCTTTGCTACCACTTGGATCTTGTAAGATTGGAAGTAGTGACGCAATTTTCTGGACGCCCATACTACTACCAAACAGATCTTCTCTACTTCTTGATAACGGGTTTCATACGGAAGCATCTTCTTACTGAGGTAGTAGACTGCATACTCTACCCCCGTCTCATCTGTTTGTACCATCATCGCCCCAGTGCTTCGGGTTCAATGGCCAAATATAGTACCAAGGGTTTGCCCAATCTTGGAGGTTTCAAGACATGAGGTTTCACCAAATATCCCCTGATTTTGTCGAAAGCTTCTTGGCATTGCTCATTCCATTTAACTGGCTGGTCTTTCCTCAGCAACACATACCGACGTCAACTTGGCGATGAACCGACTGCTGTACTGAATCTTCCAGAGGAATGCTCTAACTTCTTTCTCTATCTTCGGCGCATGCATCTCTGTGATCGCCTTGATCTTCTCAAGGTCTACTTCTATTCCGCCCATTCCGACAGTGTGTCCTAGTAACTTTCCTGACGTTACTCCGAACACGTACTTCTTGGGATTTAACCGTAGGTTGTACTTGTCGACTCGTTCAAGGAACTTCTCCAGTGCTTCTATATGTCCACTTCTTGTCTCTGATTTCACCATCATGTCATCCACATATACTTCAATTTCCTTATGCATCAAATCATGGAATAATGTAGTGGCCATCCGCTGGTAAGTAACTCATGCATTCTTAAGCCCAAACGGCATCACCTTGTAGCAATACGTACCTCATTCAGTAACAAAGGCAGTTTTAACCTGATTATATCCTGAGAACCCATCTACGAATGAGTACATGGCAGACAAAGCCGCACTATCAACAAGCACATCTATATGGGGTAAAGGAAAATCATCCTTCGGGCAAGCTTTGTTAAGGTCTCTGTAGTCCACGCACATTCTAACCTTCCCATCTTTCTTCGGCACTGGCACAATGTTCACCAACCACTCGGGATATTTCACCACTTCTAGAAATCCCGCATCTATCTGTTTCTTGACTTCTTCTCTGACCTTCTCGGCCCATTTGGGTCTCATCCGTCGGAGTTTCTGCTTTACCAGCTTCATATTTGGATAAGTCGGTATCGTATGCTGGGCGATACTTCTGACTACTCCAGGCATGTCCTCGTAGGACTAAGCGAATACTTTGGCATATTTGACTAACATCTCTTCTAATTCTTCCGCTCTTCGGAAGTAACCTCATTTGCGATTAGAATCTCCTTGGGGCTTTCGGGCGTACCAAGGTTAAATGCGTTTGTTTTGGTTGAGTTGATGTCAAATATACTCAAGTCATGCAAATTAAAAGGGAGAGACTCAGACAAGTAAGCGAAATGAATGTCTTTTTTGCTAGCAGATGCATGAATACATTCAAATAAATAATAGAGATAAACATCTTCATCTTCCGCAGATGCTTCATCCCCATCAGCCGGGTCTTCCTCGGTTTCCTTATTCTCTTCGAGGGTCAGGCTCTCCAGCTTCATCAACTCTTCCTCCCACTTCTCTTCCTCCTTTGCAACTTCTGATGTCAGTGGTTTCTCACCCATCACATCCTGAAAGATCTCAAATCCTGGCACTATGATCCCGTTGACCTCTACTGGTTCAGGCTTTCGTTGATACCCCGTGGCTTTCACAAAACATTCCGTTAGCTTCAATTCTTTCTTCTTAGCCTTCGACTTCACCTCATCGGACTTGTATCCCAAGCCTCTCATGGTGGTCTGTCCCTTGAAGTCGGGTAGTGCTCCTCCAACACCTGATCCTGTGCCTGGTCGAACTTCATCTTCTACATGATCCTAGCTACCTTAGTCATATTGGAGGGACTCAGATCTGTCATCTTCATACCCAGCCTTGACAAGTTCTTCAAAGGACACATATTGATAGATGAGCCGTCATCCACCATTACACAAGACGTCTTCTTACCCCTCACTTCAGCTCTTATGAATAAAGGCCTATTATGATTCCTTCCCTCCACTGGGAGTTCCTCTCAGAAAAGGTTATCACCTGTGAAGCTTCTTTCTGCACCGATCCCACAAACATCGTAGGGTTGGCATCTTCTGGTACTCTTATCTTGCTCAAGGCCTCAACCATGGCACTCATGTGCTCATGCGATACACATCACAACTCCCAAATACTTAGATGTGCTCATGTCTTCTTCAACTGACGCATCACTACATCTCCATCAGCATTATCCTCATTCTCCGTCACTTCTCTACCTTCTGCCAACACTTCTTTACCCTTCTATGTAGTATCACTGTAGAAACGCCCACTGTGTGTCATTCCTCTCACCTCATATTCATCATTACTGGAGAAGTCTTCCCAGAAATTCTTCCCATGTTTTGTTTCATCCTCACTATTGATATCCCAAATCCCCAGGCAAAAGGCTTGGTGGTCAAAGGACTTGAGGACAAGGCTTTCGGGTAGGCCAGAGCTTATCATATAGGTAGGTGGTGGGACAGAGTGATAATTTGGTAGGGGGTTTCGGTGTGTGTTGGGCTATTCTTTCTCAGGGTCAGGTATTTTATGGGAGTCTATGAGGTCCTGGATTTCATGTCAGAGGCGGACACAACTGTCAGTGTCGTGGCCATTTTGCTGGTTGAAGTGACAATAACGGTTCATGTTGAGGTGTGGTGGTGGGTGATTTGGAAGTGGTTTAGCCTCTAAGGGTTTTAGGAGTCCTTGCCTTGCTAACTTCTCAAGCACCTTAGACAAAGGTCTACCCAGGTTGGAGAAATGCCAGTTCTTGATGGCAGCAATCTCAGCAGAAACGGGCTTGGCTCCTGATGGTCCTCCAACAGTCCTTCTGTTCAATCCATAAAACTTCCTATTCTCCGCTTCTTCTTCCTCGATATCCATGACAGTCTCCCTCAACTGTCGAAAATCAGTAATCATGGAGGTCATCCTCCTCAGCTTTCCATAGATAGAGGGCTTGGTGCCCTCGATGATCATTTTAATTTGGTCATTCTCCGAGGGCCGAGTATCCATTTTTAGAAGCTGGCTTCTCCAGCGGTCCACATAATCCTTGAAACTCTCTTCCAGCTTCTGCTTGGTATTCTCCAAGTCGCGAAGCGACAAGTCGATCTCCAAATCCGTGACATATTGTTTCAGGAAGGCTTCTGCCAGTTCCCTCCAATCTTCTGTAACCTTCATTTCAAGGCCATGGTACCACATTACGGGTGCCCCCTCAAGTGACATCCCAAACATCTTCTGAACCTGACGCTGCGATAGGCCCATGAAACTCATTACAGAAATTTATTGTAAGAGATGGACCTCGGATCCCCGTTCCCATTGAACTTGGCTATGTCAGGTATTTTGAACTGAGCCGGCAGCTGCTCCTCAAAATTCATCGCCTCATAATCCAACAAATCCTCGTGCTTACCCTTCAGCTTGTGGGTAACCGATTCCACCTGATCGCGGAGTTTATGCAATTATGCCTGAGACCCGGCTATCATTCCTACGGCATACTCAGCCATGTCGTCATCAAAGACGAGGACATCATCATTCAACCTACTCGGAAGGCCCTCACGCCTCTCATTCTTAGAGCCTCCCGTAGCGCGGGGCACATCTATATTAGTCATAGCAGTGGTCAAAGTTTGCAGTTGCTCGGTAACCTTAGTGAGATTAGCTTTTAGTTGATCCATACGAGATCCCTCGTTAACTGATTCGTTCATGTTCGCTAACGGCTTTTTGATGAGTCTTCCCTCTTCCCTAACCCAACAGATATCTATGATGTCTTTTAAAACTCCGAATCAACATGTATGCGTGCGATGTATGGAATGTGTAAGTTAGCCCATTATCATTTTAAAGCATTCAATCATACTATTGCGCGGTGCAAACTTGTCCAATTTGAAAAGGCCCAACAGGTTTACACTTTTACGATAACATGGCTAAACAACTTCAAATGATATGAGGCCTAAACGCAAAATGGTCCATTGGCATTTCAGAAGCTTTTGGCCCAATTGCCATAAAGCACGGACTCGTCCCAGTTTAAATGGCCCAACAAGCCATACCTCATGACAAAAAGTCCAACTGAATCCAAATGACGATGGTCTTAAACGCAAGCATAGAGGAATAGTCTCTATTGGTCCTACAACTAAGGTTTATATGCGGGTTTATAGGGGTATAGACAAAGGGTCTCATCGAAGAAGGATTGCCCATAACTAGGTCTCCCCACTCAAGAGTCCGAGCGACCAAGTGAGCACACCTTTTTTATACCTTAAGGTACGTGCCAACGAGTTATGATGCGTGACTGACTGTCAGATGGATTTCCTATTGAAGATTCCCCAGAGGGAGGGTGGAGCGGACTCTCTTAAATACCCAAGCCTCTTAGGCTCTTATCGCCTTGGTGACAGGAATAAACAATATGTCCTCCAAATTAGTCCATCACGTAAGCTTCGAGTAAATGGTTATCTAGGTGCCTTCACAGCTTTTCCTTATAGAAATGTAGTGAATGAAGGAAGACACCAAACCATTAATTAGCTCTAACAATGCCTTTCTATTAAACCCCCTCAACCCACGGTAAACACGGTTAACTAAAACAAAAATCACAAACATTACAAGGCATTATTTCGGGGCCGATTCTCTATCCCCAGTGGAGTCGCCAGACTGTAGGACACATAAATCGGTGACGCTGTTCCAAGCTCACGGCCTAGTCGAGAGTATGGAGTAGCCCACGGGGGAACTAAACCGGAGAAATAAAATGGAGTCGCCACCCAGTGTGAACTGGGAAAATGATTTAAGGCCACACTCACCCCTCGCAAGGGAAGACCTCAAACCGTTGGGTTCGGAATGGTCCATTACTTATGCCACTTGTAATGAATGGATTTATGTAATAATATAACTGAGTCTACGCAACAACAACCTACATTTAAGTTTGCATACTACCTATATCTAAGTTTGCATGCATAAAAGTAAGTTGGAATAACGACAAGCACACAATCTCATGCATACATTAAATCGCTAAGCATGGCAATGTAAATAAATAATAACCTAAACATAAATGTAGAAGAGACATAATCAAGTTTCTAATGCGAAAGAAATAACTAAATCATGCTTGGAAATAATCAACTAATCATGCATAAAAAAATAACATACTAAACAACGTAATCATGCATAAAAGATAACATACTAAAAAACCTAATCATGCATAAAAGATAACATACTAAACAACCTAATCATGCATAAAAGTAACATGATATTTCTAGCAAACAACAAATAAACATAAGATCGGATGACATGAAATATGTGCGTCTCTCAAGCGGTACGTGGCATTGTATCCCGAGTGTAGACCGTATTACCATCCATTCGAATTCGGATACAGAATTTACGTCTGGGTTTCCATCCGATATACCGCAAGAGATAACACATATTTCATTCATCACATGGCCACAGCTTACATGAAACTATAATACACATGCGAAGAAATAATAATATCTAACGGAAAGAAAGTGCGGGAATAAATAAAAAGGTGCCCTCAGGTCTAACCTCTTAAGTCGTCTCTTGGAAGTGCATTACACGGTTGTCGGAATGGTTGATGCTCCGCAACTTTTCCGATTTACTGGTTCGTTGTTTTCCTTCATTACCTCGCTGTTTGGGCTGTTGTTTACTCTGTTTTATGTGGTGGATGTGCATTTTTCTGGACTGGTTTACAGGTTTAAAAGTGCAGTTTTTCAGGGACTGTTTTCAGTGAAAATGGGCTCTTTTCAAGTGCAGTTTTTTGGTGGTTTCAGTGGCAGATTTCAGGGACTATTTTCGGTGGTTTGGAGTGCAGTTCAGGGGCTAATTTTCGGTCATTGCTGGGGTATTTTCTGGAGTGTTTTTATGCGTGAAGGAGAGGGGTTACATGGGCATGAAGTTTATTGTGTGTGTTGATGCTCTAACAAACAATTTGAATAAAACATGCTCAAATAAAAAATATCCAAATTAAAGTTCAAGAACCCTAAATTCAATTTCATGCTCAATAACCGCTGTGATACCATTGTTGGGTTTTCTAGGTCAAACCAAGATCAATTAAGCAATGAAACATGTGAATACACCAAAGTAAGAATGCGAAAAATACTCACTTTAATCGGATTTTGGATGCGTTGAACACAAAAATTTTCCTCATTGAGTTTCGGCCAAGCCCTTTGTTGTGCTCCTTGTGTTGATTTTCAAGCTCCAAGCTTTGAGTGTTGATTCCAAGCTTGTTGAATGAGTTCCAAACTCATGGGAGTAGTTTCCCTATCACTTTTGAATGATCTATTTAAGTGCTAGCTATGGAGATTTTTTCCACAAAAATCAACTATTCTTCCTTTGATCTTTTCGGCCAAAGAAGAAAATATTTGGGAGAGAAAATTTGGCACAATGCCGTGTGGGAGAGAGAGAGTGCAAGACTTGTGTTTTTATTTTCTAAAAGCAAATACACTTATAAAAAAGCAAAGCCAAAAAAAATTTGGTATATCCTTTGTTGGACAATTATGACCCATAGCATCACTATTTGTACAGAACATTATGTTGTTGTACAAATTCACTATGTGACAAAGGAAATTGCTATTTTATCATTTGTAATTGGATTATCGGGATATATAAATGATAAAAGTCCACATGATTAGTTCCGGATTAAAAAAATATGAGACAATATTAATCCACTAAGGTTTAATCATTAAAATTTCCCTAGTCGTAGTATTATCGAGACTGGAAATCGATAATGCGCAATAGACTAGTATTGCACTTGTGCGCGTTATGAGAGCATAACGTCATAGTTCTCATATATTTGGGTATTGGATACTCATGCAAGTGTAATATGAGGTTGTGTTTACCGATGGAACGGAAACAGCTTCGCTCTGGATAGACCCCTCGGAATTCCATTGGTAGTATGACTATGTGTCTATGGAAGTCCGAATCAGGGTAGGTGTATTTGGTCATAACCTCAGACTTACATCGCTAATACTTGCGACAATCAATATACTTTAGTTTTGGTCGTCCAGGGCTTTAACAGGTTCTGTGTACGCCTCTTCTGGGTATATTGAGAATCGTAGTGTATTGGGTGTGTGACGTCAAGATGGATGTATCACTTCAGTCATATGGAGATGATGGTCACGTAGGATAAGGAACTGGTACTCTTGTATTCTGCAGCTATCGGGATAATATGACTAGGTCATTTTTATCCGATTATAGAGACTAGTTACCAGAGATCCGATATATGCTTCGTACGGGGCAGACACAATTCCAGCCCCAGGCCTTGCATGTGACATCCGATACTGGATCGCAATACGCAAGACTATGTGTACTACGTCTGACAAAGATTAAATATTCCTTTAAGAATATTTCTGAAGAATTGGGTAGGCACGGTGCTTTGCTAGAAGCCAACCATGTCTTGTAAATCGGTAAAAACGTAGTACGAGGTACGTACGTGTTCGGATAGTCCGACGACCGGATTTACTGCCAACATATCCAGGGATCTCATGGGTCGCTTCCCGAAGATTCACCGATGACGTATGAATCAAACATAATTAATCTGGGATTAATTATAAGAGAGAGAAAATTAATCTAGGATTAGTTGTAGAGAAATTTTATCTGGGATAAAATACTATTAATAGAGAGAAAATGATTAATTTGGAATTAATCGATATATTAAACGAAATTAGATTTCGATGCGGAATTAAAATTAGATTTTAATTCGGATAAACGAAATAATTTAGAATTAATTCGCTAGCGACGTGAATAGTAATTTTGCTAGGCATAATTATTTAATTAAATTTGATTTAATTACGTCGCAACGGAAAATTCGTTAATTTGGAATTAGCGAACCCGAGCCCGGGATGTTTTGCGGTCCCACTCGGATTTTGAATTAAAGTGGGGCCCACACAAGTCACATCACCTAGTCAGTTTAATCTACTTTTGGTTGATGGAGGTGGTTGGGTTGTTGGAAACTTGTAAAACACACAAGCTTAATTCATTGATGTGTGAAAGACCATTGACTAATTTTTGAAATTTGGTATTAGGTTACTTGATTTTGGAAATCAACACACAACACAACTCTTCTATTTTCTCTCCCTCACTCACGACAAAGTGCCATTTTTTTCTATCCTCTCTTGGCTTGGCCGAGAGTCACACAGGTTTAGGGAAACAATTTGTTGTAAATTTTTCCAAGTGCTAGCACACTAAAGAGTTCATTCAAAGGTGATAGGGAAACCCATCTATGAGCATAGAATCTACATTCAAAGCTTGGAGCTTGAAGATCAACACAAGGAGCACAACCAATTGCTTGGCCGAGAGTCTCAAGGAGAAATTTTTTTGTTCAACGCATCGCAAAGCCGATCAAAGTGAGTATTCCGCAACTTTACTTTGCAGTATTCGCACATTTCATTGCTTAATTTGATATTGGTTTGACCTAGAAAACCAACAATGGTATCAGAGTGGTTATTAAGCATGAAATTGAATTTAGGGTAAAATTTGGGTAAATTTGATTTCAGCATGATTTAACCAAATTATTTGTTTGAGCATGCTTGTATATGGATAACTTGGAGTTATATGTGATCAATTTGATGAAAATTGAAATGGATTAATTTTCCCCAATTATTTTGGCTTGGCCGAATATGTAATATGCCTTAAGTCATGGTATTTTTTGTTCTTTTGATCATTGGATGAGTTTAAAGACTTGGTACAAATTGATTAATGATTTAATTGGATTGAAATCGAAATCGGTTGAAAAAAACCCCAAAATGTCGTGAGCTTCAAAGCATGAAATGAGATGATTTTTTGTTTCAATAATGTTGGACATGTGTTGAACAAATCAAAGCATGATTAATTGATTAAATTGATATTTTGGAAATGTTAATTTAGATAATTAATTATTGCAATACACTTTAATTGATTAAATTATGATATTTAGAATATTGGAATTTAATTAGTTGGGCTAAATTTGGAATTGGGCTAAAAATGTTGTATTTGAGCTTATTGGGCTTGGTTGGGCCAAGTTTGGTTTAAGTTAATTGGTTGGATCCAATTGGGCCTAAAACCATTTCCATAAAGTCCAAATATAATATAATGGGCCTTTAAAATTTTAATTGGGCCTAATGGGCCTAAATTGATTTTTGGCAAAGGGTGATTCCTTGTTGGGCTTTGGTTGCCAAAGTCCATGCCTTATAATTAATTGAAAGCCAATTGGACTTTAATTAAATTGACATTGGATGTTAAATTGGGCTTGGAGACCCGTAAGATTAGATTTAGAATCTAAGTCGCAAAGGCTCATTAATAAATTGTAATTATTTAATTTGGAATTAAATAAAGAATTAGTATTGAATACGAATTAAATTGGATTTAATATTGTAGTTTGATATAATTCAAGAATTCGTACTTTGAAAACTTATTTTAAATGAGTTGGACTCGCGCAAATCAAATCGTTGTTTAAACATTGGATGGTCATTAATTTCACATTAATTAATTGGATTAGATTGATTGATAACATGCTTTATGTGAATACATGAATGTGATGTATGAATAATGTATATCGGATGGTTATTAGATGGGTGAGGGAAATTTTGGAAATTGTTGTAATAAATTTAGAATTTATTAAATTGGACCTGCGTGTCCAGCCTATTACCTCTTGATTCTTTGTATTTCTCTTCTCACCTATTCCCCTCAATGTAAATGAGGTTTCTTTAGAAGTGTTATGTAATTGGGTAGAAGTAAGATTTGTGCTAGCGGGAGAGAGGAAATGGAGAGATTTGTTCTAGGAATAAAATTGTTTTATATATCCATCCGCATATCATTATTAATTTATTTATCACTCCTTATTATGCTTTTAGAATGCATGCTTAAGGGTGTATGATGAGACCTAATCAAAGATAATTAATTGGTTGCCAATTACGCGAAAAACCCTCAACAAATATTAAATGTTTTCCTTCCATTGAATGATTCATTCTCAAGATTGGCAATGGTTTGTTGGCCAAAGTCAAGACCTTTGTTCATCGCGGATGTGTTTGAATCATGGTTTTGTTCCATATCGTATGTCTTATTCAAGTTGTGATTTGTTGGCCAAAGTCAAGATCACTTCTTGTCCATCGACATCGATTACGAAGCTTTCCAAGGTCAATGGGTCCCGCTTAACTGGAATCATTAAGTTTGTTGTGCCAAAGCCAAGGCTTGGTTGATTCAGAGGAAAAAGGTTAAGGAATATATCAGATATATTGACATATATTAGATATATGTTTCGGACTTGGATGTCCACCTACTGGATCTAGGAATTGGATGAGATCCAATTGATCTTAGAGATCTACCTAGTTAAATATCATACAACTTGTTGGCCAAAGTCAAGGTTGTGTGTTATTTAACGGGATCCTAGCCCACTAGGAAACTAGGTTTCCCGAGTACTCAACAGAGGGTTAGAGGCTCGCCGAAAAATAGTGGAGGCAGTATTAAATTTGCAATTTCGTTGTAGATACTTGCCAATACGCGCTCATTTCAATTTTTCGTCATTGTTTATTAAACATATTAGTTGGACTAATATTTAATTGTTGTTTTAACTTAAACAGTTGGACTGTATTCAAACTACTTCAAATAATAGTTGATTATATAATTGGATTATAGTAATCAATATATTTGAATTTAAATAATCAAATTATAGTTGATTATATAGTTAGACTATAGTAATTATTATATTTAAATGTACCGAAATAGTTGATTGGATAGTTGGACTATTGAAATCAAGATTACTGAAAGATTAGCGTTTAGAATATAATCCTGGGGAAATGTCTTTAAGCGGCTTTAATTTTCAAATTGAGAATAATACCTCAGGATAGTCCTGGGAACTGAGAAGTTATTCTATTTGATAGAGAAACATCTCGGGCCTGAGACCGGAGTTGAGCAAATAGTGGAGCATGAGTTTTGGAAGACTCATGGTGATGATAACTTTAGTGCTCAATCCGTTATGCTTACCGCAATGACTCTTTAATTTCGTCATCAGAATTAAGGATTAGATCTTTATACCATGATGTTGAAATTAAAGGATCTTCATAGATCTATTCTTAGATCTTAGAAGTACAAATTGAAAAAGAAGCTCTTTCGCTCGTGTATGTCAGAGGGTACATCTGTCGAACACTAGGTGTCGCAGATGATTGTTGACATCGATCAGCTAGGTTAGCTGGGCATTACCTACGTGGCCGAGACTACCAAAGATTTGATCTTATAGTCTCTACCCGAAAGCTGGGGCAGGTTCATTATGAACCAAGAGTAAACTCTTGGAGAGTTGATGGCTGTGCTCTAGGAGGCACAGCTAGAGCTTATAAAATGGGCAAAAGAAAAATCATCACAGTCTTCTAGGAAGACAAAGGACGTATCCCAAGATGTCTGCCTAAACTATGGCAAACAGAGTCACTAGAAGTGTGACTGCCGTATGGACAAGGCAGACATGAAGGAAGTAAAGGCGGGGCAAGGCTCCGGCTTCAAGCATGTTTGCATAAACTTGTTCACTACTAGTGTCAAAATTGGATTTTGATACTAGATGTGGTACATAAATATGTACTGATGTGCAGAATCTGTTGATGAGCAGGATACTGACTTCAGTTGAGATTTACCTACGAGTCAGAAACGGGACGAGAGTCGCTGTTTTAACTGTAGAAACCTAAGTTTAGGAACTACCATTTGGGTATGTACTTAAATTAGGAAACTGTTATAATGTACCTAGTTTGACTAGAAACATTATCTCTATATCTATGTTTAACCCATTGCGGGTATACCTTTATATTCTAGATGACTAAAGTGTTTTATTTTATAAAGATGATATTGAGATAAACGCATTAGATGTGAATAACAGTATTTATATTTTGAATATAAATGAATCTCAAACGTATAACATAACAAACAAATAGCTCAAACTGAATTAATCAGATGAGACTTATAAGTGGCATTGTTGTCTGGGACACATTAACAAGACTCATATATCCACACTTTTGAAGAGTGGGTACTATGACAGATTTGATTCTAATCAAATGAATGTCTACGAATATAGTTTATTGGGCAAAGTGCCTAAAACACATTTTTACTTGGTAAAAGTGCAAGTGCCACCGATGTGTTAGCCCTCGTTCATAGTGACGTAAGTGGGCCCATGTCTAGCTAGGTTAGAGGTGGATATGAACACTTCGTAACCTTTACGGATGTGGCATCGCGTTATGGTTATGTGTTTCTTTTGAAACATAAATCGGAAACTTTTGATAAATTCAAAGAGTTTCGACACGAAGTATAAAAATAGATCGGCAAGAGTATTAAAGCTATCACGGTTAGACTGTGATGGAAATACTTAAGCAATAAGCTTCTCATTATTTTGAAAGAGTATAGTATTCTTTCACAGTGGACTCATCTCGGAACACCTCAATTGAGCGGTGTGTCCAAACGGAGAAACCGAATTTTGTTGGACATGATAAGGTTAATTATGAGTCGATCTGAGCTACCATTTTCCTTCTTGGGATACGCATTATTAATCAGTGCAAAACTTATTTTGAATAAGGTTCCATGAAAAATCTGTTAGACAAATTTCATATTAGATATGGACAGGAAAGAAACTGAGTTTTCTCATTCATGAAGATTTGGGAATGATAGGCATATGTTTGGATGATACCAAACTAGAACCCAAATCAGATAAGTGCCTAATTTGTAGGTTATCCTAGGGAAAACAAATTATAGTACTTATACAACTCACAAGAGAACAATTTAATTGTTGCTCTCCATGCGGTTTTCCTAAGAGGAATACCTATATGCAGTGGTAAGTGGGAGGAAAGTAAAACTCGATGAAAATCAGAGTAATACTGTTCCAGACACCGAGTCTTCAATGGAACACAAACAGTCCATCAAGGATGAAATTGTACCACAATCTTCGAATACACAAGAACCACGTAAGTCGGGGAGAGTCAGAAAACAACCTGAGAGGTATGGGTTTCTGATCTCACCTCATAAAGATGTCAATCTTATTGAGGAACACGAACCGACTACTACTTATGAGTAAGTGATACAAAGTATCACTCCCTATTATGGCAAAGTGCCATGATGTCCGAAATGGATTCCATGTATACCAAGCAAGAAACTGGTTGATGTACCGGAAGGCATTGTGCCTATTGGTACTATATGAGTCTTTAAGGAAGACAATCATGGATGAAAACTTACCAACGTACAAAGCTAGGTTTGTAGCGAAAATGTATCTTTATCAACATTGTGTCGATTATGACGAAACCTTTTACTCGTTGCCATGGTTAAATCCATTTGGATAATGCTTGCTAATGCTGCATGTTTCATTTATGAAATATGGCAGCTGAACGTCAAAATCACTTTCTTTAAACGGAAACCTTTTGGAGGATCTTTACAACATCCTGACAATTTTGTCGTACCAAAATGAGCAAACAAGGTTTGCAAGTTAAATCGATCCATTTATGGATTGAAGCAAGCATTACGTTCTTGGAACGAGCGTTTTGATGTAATCTTAATAGTATATGAATTAATTCAAAACGAAAATGATTCTTGTGTATATAAGGAGGTTAGTGGGAGCGCACTGACAGTGAATGTCCTAAATAATGATGATATATCATTTCTTGGAAATGATATTCCCAAAATACAATCGGTGAAAGCTTGGCTTTCATGAAAATTCTCCGTAGAATACTTGGGAGAGGCAACCTTTATTCTAGGAATAATGATCTACTGGGATAGATCTAAAAGTTTTTGGCACTCTCCGAGAACTCGTACATTGAAGGAAATGTACGCGACCTGGTGTCTCATATGCTTTGAGCATATGGAGTCACAATCAGGCTAATCCAAGTGATAATCACTGGATTGATGTTAAGAACATCCTTAAATATCTAGACGAACTAAGGATACTTTTTTAACCTATGGAGAAGGAGAACTTGAAGTGACTGGGATCACCGTTACAAGTTTCCAAACCGAAAAATACAACTATAAGTCGTAATAATGGTACTATATTGTTTGAATAACGGAACAGTGAGCTGGAAATCTTCCAAGCAAGAGACTGTTGCCGAATAAAAAAAAAAAACGGAATATTACTGCAGATGAGGCATAAATAGAAGCGATTTGGATCTCTAATATAATCCTAATTGGATTAGGAGTAATTCTGTTAGCAGCTGAGCTAGGCTACAACACAGGCTAAAGAATTAATGGTCTCATCAACGATCGAAGTATATACTTCAACTACTTCATCTGATTCGTCGGATCATAAATCGTGGAGATGTGATGATCATATAAATCGCATCAGATGATAACATTGCAAATCCGCTGACGAAAGCAGTTTCTAAGCAGCAATTTGAGCGACCCGTACATAGTTCAAGTGTAGGACACTTGAGTGATTGGCTATAGGCCAAGTGGGAGATTGTTGGACAATTATGACCCATAGCATCACTATTTGTACATAACATTGTGTTGTTGTACAAATTAACTATGTGACAAAGGAAATTGCTCTTTTATCATTTGTAATTGGATTACCGGGATATATAAATGATAAAAGTTCATATTATTAGTTCCGGATTAATAAGATATGAGACAATATTAATCCACTAAGGTTTAATCATTAAAATGTCCATAGTCGTAGTATTATCGAGACTGGACATCGATAATACGGAATAGACTAGTATTGCACTTGTGCGCGTTATGAGAGCATAACGGCATAGTTCTCATATATTTGGGTATTGGATACTCATGCAAGTGTAATATGAGGTTGTGTTTACCGATGGTACGGAAACAGCTTCGCTCTGGATAGACCCCTCGGAATTCCATTGGTAGTATGACTATGTGTCTATGGAAGTCCGAATCAGGGTAGGTGTATTTGGTCTTACCTGAGACTTACATCGCTAATACTTGCGACAATCAATATACTTTGGTTTTGGTCGTCCAAGGCTTTAACAGGTTATGTGTACGCCTCTTCTGGGTATATTGAGAATGGTAGTGTATTGGGTGTGATGTCAAGATGGAAGTATCACTTCAGTCATATGGAGATGATGGTCACGTAGAATAAGGAACTGGTACTCTTGTACGCTGTAGCTATCGGGATAATATGACTAGGTCATGTTTATCCGGTTATAGAGACTAGTTACCAGAGATCCGATATATGATTCGTACGCGGCAGACAAAATTCCAACACCAGGCATGCATGTGACATCCGATACTGGATCGCAATACGCAATACTATGTATACTACGCCTGAAAAAAGATAAAATATTCATTTAAGAATATTTTGGAGAATTGTGTAGGCACTGTGTTTTGCTAGAAGCCAACCATGTCTTGTAAATTTGGTAAAACAGTAGTACGAGAGTACGTACGTGTTCTATCACGACCGGATTTACTGCCAACATATCCAGGGATCTCATGGGTCGCTTCCCGATGATTCATCGATGATGTATGACTCGAACATAATTAATCTGAGATTAATTAATAGAGAGAAAATTAATCTAGGATTATTTGCGGAGAAATTTTATCTGGGATAAAATACTATTAATAGAGAGAGAACGATTAATTTGGAATTATTCGATAAAACAATATATTCGATATATTAAACGAAATTAGATTTCGATGCAGAATTAAAATTAGATTTTAATTCGGGCAAACGAATTAATTTAGAATTAATCGCTAGCGACGTGAATAGTAATTTTGCTAGGCATAATAATTTAATTTAATTTAATTTAATTACGTCGCAACGGAAAATTCGTTAATTTGGAATTAGCGAACCCGAGCCCGGGATGTGTTGCGGTCCCACTCGGATTTTGAAATTAAAGTGGGGCCCACACAAGTCACATCACCTAGTCACTTTAATCTACTTTTGGTTGATGGAGGTGGTTAGGTTGTTGGAAATTTGTAAAACACACAAGCTTAATTAATTGATGTGTGAAAGACCTTTGACTAATTTTTGAAATTTGGTATAAGGTTACTTGATTTTGAAAATCAACACAACAACACAACTCTTCTATTTTCTCTCCCTCACTCACACCAAAGTGCCATTTTTTTCTCTCCTCTCTTGGCTTGGCCGAGAGAGTCACACAAGGCTTAGGGAAATAATTTGTTGCAAATGTTTCCAAGTGTTAGCACACTAAATAGATCATTAAAGGTGATAGGGATACCCATCTATGAGCATGGAATCTACATTCAAAGCTTGGAGCTTGAAGATCAACACAAGGAGCACAACCAATGTTTGGCCGAGAGTCTCAAGGAGAATTTTTGTGTTCAACGCATCGCAAAGCCGATCAAAGTGAGTATTTCCGCTACTTTACTTTGCAGTATTCGCAAATTTCATTGCTTAATTTGATCTTTGTTTGACCTAGAAAACCCAACAATGGTATCAGAGCGGTTATTAAGCATGAAATTGAATTTAGGGTAAAATTTGGGTAAATTTGATTTGAGCATGATTTAACCAAATTATTTGTTTGAGCATGCTTGTATATGGATAACTTGGAGTTATATGTGATCAATTTGATGAAAATTGAATTGGATTAATTTTCCCCAATTATTTTGGCTTGGCCGAATATGTAATATGCCCTAAGTCATGGTTTTTCTTGTTCTTTTGATCATTGGATCAGTTTTAAAGACTTGGGACAAATTGATTAATGATTTAATTGGATTGAAATCGAAATGGGTTTTAAAAAACACCCCAAAATGCCGTGAGCTTCAAAGCATAAAATGAGATGATTTTTTGTTTCAATAATGTTGGACATGTGTTGAACAAATCAAAGCATGATTATTGATTAAATTGATATATTGGAAATGTTAATTTAGATAATTAATTAATGCAATACACTTTAATTGATTAAATTATGATATTTAGAATATTGGAATTTAATTAGTTGGGCTAAATTTGGAATTGGGCTAAAAATGTTGTATTTGGGCTTATTGGGCTTGTTGGGCCAAGTTTGGTTTAGGTTAATTGGTTGGATCCAATTGGGCCTAAAACCATTTCCATAAAGTCCAAATATAATATAATGGGCCTTTAAAATTTTAATTGGGCCTAATGGGCCTAAATTGATTTTTGGCAAATGGTGATTCCTTATTAGGCTTTGGTTGCCAAAGTCCATGCCCTTATAAATTAATTGAAAGCCCATTGGCTTTAATTAAATTGACATTGGATGTTAAATTGAGCTTGAGACCCGTTAAGATTAGATTTAGAATCTAAGTCGCAAAGGCTCATTATAAAGTGTAATTATTTAATTTGGAATTAAATAAAGAATTAGTATTGAATACAAATTAAATTGGATTTAATATTGTAGTTTGATATAATTCAAGATTCGTACTTTGGGTACTTATTCTTAAACGAGTTGGACTCGCGCGCAAATCAAATCGTTGTTTGAACATTGGATGGTAATTAATTCAGATTAATTAATGGATTAGATTGATTGATTACATGTTTTGTGTGAATACATGGATGTGATGTATAAATAATGTATATCGGATGGATATTAATGGGTGAGGGGGAAATTTTGGAAATTGTTGTAAAAATTTAGAATTTATTAAATTGGACCTACGTGTCCAGCCTATTATCTCTTGATTCTTTGTATTTCTCTTCTCACCTATTCCCTCAATGTAAATGAGGTTTCTTTTAGAAGTGTTATGTAATTTGGTGTAGAAGTAAGATTTGTGCTAGCGGAACGAGAGGAAATGGAGAGATTTTTGTTCTAGGAACAAAATTGTTTTATATATACATCCGTATTATATCATTATTAATTTATTTATCGCGCCTTATTGTGCTTTTAGAATGCATGCTTAAGGTGTGTTATGATGAGACCTAATCAAAGATAATTAATTGGCGCCAATTACGCGAAAAACCTTCAACACAATATTAAGCGTTTTCCTTCCATTGAATGATTCCTTCAAGATCCAAGATTGGCACTGGTTGTTGGCCAAAGTCAAGACCTTTTCCATCGCGGATGTGTTGAATCATGAAGGCTTTCCAAGGTCAATGGGTCCCACTTAACTGGAATCATTAAGTTTGTTGTGCCAAAGCCAAGGCTTAGTTGATTCAAAGGAAAAAAGGTTAGGGAATATATCGGATATATTGACATATATTAGATATATGTTTCGGACTTGGATGTGTCCACCTACTGGATCTAGGATTGGATGAGATCCAATTGATCTTAGAGATCTACCTAGTTAAATATCATACAACTTGTTGGCCAAAGTCAAAGTTGTGTGTTATTAACGGGATCCTAGCCCACTAGGAAACTAGGTTTCCCGAGTACTCAACAGAGGGTTAGAGGCTCGCCGAAAAATAGTGGGAGGCAAGTATAAATTTGCCATTTCGTGTAGAGGTAGAGACTTGCCACGCGCTCATTTCAATTTTTCGTCATTGTTTATTAAACATATTAGTTGGACTAATATTTAATTGTTGTTTTAACTTAAACAGTTGGGACTGTATTCAAACTACTTCAACTAATAGTTGATTATATAATTGGATTATAGTAATCAATATATTTGAATTAAATAATCAAATTATTGTTGATTATATAGTTTAGACTATAGTAATCATTATATTTAAATGTACCTGAAATCGTTGATTGGATAGTTGGACTATTGAAATCAAGATTACGGAAAGATTAGCGTTTAGACATAATCTAGGGAAAATGTCTTTATAGCGGCTTTAATTTTCAAATTGGGAATAATACCTATCATGATAGTCATGGGAACTGAGAAGTTATTCTATTTAATAGAGAACATCTCGGGCCTGAGCCCGGAGTTGAGCACATAGTGGAGCATGAGTTTTGGACGACTCATGGTGATGATAACTTTAGTGCTCAATCCGTTATGCTTACCGTAATGACTTATTAATCGTCGTCAGAATTAAGGATTAGATCCGTAAACCCATGATGTTGAAATTAAAGGATCTTCATAGATCTATTCTTAGATCTTAGAAGTACAAATTGAAAAAGAAGCTTTTTCGCTCGTGAATGTCAGAGGGTACATCTGTCGGCACTAGGTGTCGCAGATGTTTGCTGACATCGATCAGCTAGGTTAGTTGGGAATTACCTACGTGGCCGAGACTACCAAAGATTCGCTTCTATAGTCTCTACCCGAAAGCTGGGGCATGTTCATTATTAACCAAGAGTAAACTCTTGGAGAGTTGATGGCTATGCTCTAGGAGGCACAGAGCCAGAGCTTCTAAAATGGGCAAATACAAAAATCATCACAGTCTTCTAGGAAGACAAATGACATATCCCAAGATGTCTGCCTAAATTGTGGCAAACAGAGTCACTGGAAGTGTGACTGCCGTA
>SKCR01001611.1:0-26425 GCA_019454045.1 Zanthoxylum bungeanum | reverse complement strand
AAGTAGAATATAAATTCCAAGAATAAACAGAATCAACGCAAGGATTTTTCAATATAGACTATACTCAAATTCACTAGAAAATGAAACTTATAGTGATGATATATATTTACCAACAGACAAAACATTTATCAACTTAATTACCCATACTGTAATAACCTGAAACAACTATTCAAGCCCCACCAAACACCCTTATCCGAAACTCTAGACCCTCCTTTCTTATGCAGTTTGAACGCGACAACTTGAACCTGATATGCATTCTTCAAACGAAGACATCCTAAGGTATTTCAAATGATATCAAATCTTCTTAACTCATTACAACCTAAATAGATTTGGTTTGTTACATAATTTATGAAGACTAGAAACCAATATATATCAATACTACTTTTTTTTTTTTTTTTTTTTTTGAAACGATGGTAACCCCGCCACCAAACCACCCAGGGCCGCGGCGCAAGTAAAACCACTGGCTGTCCCAGGCTCTTACAAGAAGTGCACCCACTGGATTCGAACCCAAAACCTCAAGGCGAGATCCTGGACCCTACACCACCAAGCCACATCCCTTGGGGACCAATACTGCCTTTTACTTAATCAAAAACTTAAAATGTTTTTCTTGTGGATAATTTAATTAATGGTAACCCAATATACTCTTCGTCCATGTGGGCAGAGTCTAAATCTTAGACTTATTGTTTTCAATAGAAGAGATTTTAACAATCCAATTTGTTGACACCCATAATAAGAAACTCAAATAAAATGTCCAAAAAATTTCAAACTATTAAATATTTTGAGGTTAAAATTTGTATGGTATAATAATATTTTGGGTAGGTTTGAGTGTAAGTTTATCCTGTGCCGCCAATATGATATCATATATATGCGAGAATTTAAATGTAGTAAAATGTTATAATGAATAAACTAATATTGAGTCTTGAATGTTACAGATAATGGCCCTGGACATCTCGAAAGAATACTTCGAGCTCGGTCTCCCTGTAATTAAAAAAGCCGGTGTTGCTCACAAGATTGATTTCAAAGAAGGACCCGCTCTGCCTGTTCTCGATCAAATGATCCAAGACGTAAGCTAGCTACCCACAAATGCTCTTTTTTAATTATCAAGTTAATTATATATCGAGAATGTTTTGGGTGATTTTATTTATTTATTTGTTTATTTAAAAAAATAATAATGAATGTGTAAAATTCAAAATAGAAATTACTGAATTATTTCAGGGAAAAAATCATGGGACATTTGACTTCATCTTTGTTGATGCTGACAAAGATAACTACATTAACTACCACAAGAGGGTTATTGAGCTGGTGAAGGTTGGGGGAGTGATTGCCTACGACAACACACTATGGGGCGGATCTGTGGCGGCACCACCTGATGCAAAACTGCATGAGCTAATCAGATACCTAAGGGATTTGATCTTGGAATTCAACAGAGCCCTGGCTATTGATCCAAGAATCGAGATTTCCCAAATCTCTATTTCTGACGGGGTCACTTTATGTCGCCGCATTAGCTGATCGTTAACTTAATTATATATGTTTGTAGATAAAATAATGTTGTATTTATTTTCTCATAAATTTGTGAACCCACATAATAATCATTCTCTTGTTTTCTAAATAAGTCAAGGTTCATGGATTTGTTCAGGTTTTTCTTCATCAAATAACGGCAAAATATCATCGTCTCATTCCTAACTAGGTTAAATTTTCAGCCCGGCCCGGCCAGGTCCTTAAATAAAAAAAATCTAAATAAAAAATCCCTAGTTACTATTATCTCTCTGCAGCTTTTAACTCTTCCATTTCGCAATCGCGATTCGTCGACTGATCTTCGAAGTTCCAAGTATGTTTGTTTCTTCTCAATGCCCAATTTTCTATCAACTTGAGTTTTTGGAATCACAATTACAAAAGGAAGAACTTTTGTGCCTTTTAATTTTATTTATTAATTATAGAAACAAAAAAAAAAACAATGTGTATTACAATTTGGTTCATGAAAAGTAGTGAATCCTGGAATGGAATGTGAAGACATTTGACATTTCTGTTTATGCTATGTGACTAATTATACGTTGATCATTTGCCTTTTGATTGTTTATAAAATCATTGGTATAGTAAATACAATATGATAATTACCCTTAATTATTTGCTTTTTGATTGTTTATAAATGTCTATGTTCGGAGGAGCAGCAGCTATTTCAGACGGGAATCTAATCATTGGGAGACAGACAATGAGTCAAAGCCAAGTGGGGAGAGCACTTAGACAATTCACTTTGGGTAAATGGAAGTCTGCTGGTAGGAATTCCTCAGGTCGTATTACCATTTTTCACCGAGGGGGTGGATCGAAGCGATTGCAGCGAAGAATTGATGCTCTTCGTCTATTGGCATTGTAGAAAGGATAGAATATGACCCTAATCGTTCTTCTCAGATCGCTCTAGTACGAATTACTTAAAATGTGTTGATTTAGTTGATAAGAATTGGCTGACAAGTATTGGTAGAATCTCGTACGGATGGAGTTTCATGCATAGATACATCTGTATTTAGATCAAATTTTGAAATGAATAAAATAATTTAGTTTTCTGAAAGGAGCATGCAACCATTGAAGCTCGTTTATTATCTTCTGTTCCACAACACTTTCAATCCCAAAAACACTTCACAAAAGTCAGTTTAGGGTGCCAAGGTTCTTGAATTTTCAGTTTTCCAATACCCAGTTCAGGTTTCTCATCAACTTACAAACAAAAACACATTTACCTCCCGTACACCTAACCTTGTTATCCAACACATTAAGGACATTCAATGAAGCACCCTTAAATTGATGTCTTGTAATTACTTTGCAAGTTTCTTTAGTACAGAAAGTGAAACTATTATAATAATAGAGCTAGCTTTCAAGGCACCTTTGCATTTCTCTCCCTCAAATGAGATACTCCACACAAGTATGCTCTTGCTAGAGAGTAGAGGCTGCTGATTCTTTGGTGTCACAGCCTCAGCCCTTGGATTGGTGGGATGATTTTTCCATAAGAATTCATTTCTGTTATATTAGAGCATTCAGTCTATAGTTCGGGGGGGCTGCAGTAATGATTTTACTGCAGCGCCTCTAGTGCCATGTGGCACAATCGCGCGACCCAATGGTCGATATTTTAGAAAAATAAAAAAAAATCAATTTTTTTATTGATCATGTTCATTCACTAAACGGTATTAGCATTTATTGCCTCAAATTTTATTGGTTCTTGATCTCTTTAATCTTGTTTCTCTCTAGTTTGTTTAGTGAAAACTGCTGGATGCAGCCATGGAAGCTCTTGGACTCTCCTCAGTTTCACCATTTGATGCCACTCCATTAACACTTCAGTACATACCCCCCTTCACTAAGCACCAAATCTTGAATTTTCATTTCAGTCCAGTACCCACTTCATCATTTTTCTCATCAAAATCATCCAAGCTTTACACCACTTTATCTCGATCGTCACAAGTTTCAACTGAAGCCAAAGACCCACCAGCGCCAGAGCTTGGAACTGACTCACAAGAAGAGAAATTTGATTGGTTCTCACACTGGTACCCACTGATGCCAGTGTGTGATTTGGACAAGAGAGTGCCTCATGCAAAGAAAGTTTTGGGGCTTGATGTTGTGGTGTGGTGGGACAGGAATGTGACTCAATGGAGAGTCTTTTCCAATGCTTGTCCCCACAGATTGGCTCCATTGTCTGAAGGAAGGATTGATCAGTGGGGAAGGTTGCAGTGTGTTTATCATGGCTGGTGCTTCAATGGCTCTGGTGACCGTAAATTTATCCCTCAGATGGCCCCCCGGTAAAAGTTCTTGATTTCATTGAAAGCTTCAATTTTGCATTATACATATTCACGTGCTTTATTATTTTTGTGTTGCTATGCTTTTGATTGTAATTTGTTAACTTTTTTGAATTTTCTTGTGGTGCTTCATCCTGCTCTGCCACATTCTTTATAGAAGTAAGAGGACTAATGGCATGACGTAGCAATTTAGTTTAACTTTTGTCCTTAGTTTGCGGAAGTTAATTTTTCTACTTGCTTGGTGGCAGCTGATTGCTCTAACAACTGGTGCACTTTTTTCTGGTGGGAAAATATTAATTTTTGCAACTTCTTTATCAAATTCACGAAAGCATGTGCTGCAGTTTATCCTTGTGCTGTGCATAATGACATTGTATGGTTTTGGCCAAATGTTGCTCCTCAGTACAAGGATATTATCAAGACGAAGAAGCCTCCTCACATCCAGGAACTAGATGACCCTTCATTTACAAAGATGTTCGGCAACAGAGATATTCCTTATGGGTGTGAAATGATTTTGTCTTCCATTTTTTTTTTCATGACTGAGATAGCACATGAAATTGAACATTACTTTGTTAATTCTAAATTGAACTTGTACTTTATTAATATTTGGCAAGAATCATTAAGAAAGCTAGATGAACATAAGAATAACAACCACCAGGTAAATGCAAGTTAACAACTATTTCGAAGTGATAGTAAATTGCATTTTCAGGTACGAGGTTTTGTTGGAAAACCTTATGGACCCTGCTCATGTTCCATATGCACATTACGGATTGATGTGTATTAGGAAACCCAAAGGTAGATAAGATTTTTGAATAAGTCAGTTAGCGTAAATAAAATCTATACAGTTAATACTAAATTTGCTTTACAGTTAGAGAAGGGGGCAGACCGGTCGAATTAAGTGTCAGAGAAATTTGACATAAATGGTTTCACTGGAAAGCGGGATTGGGGAGGTAGCAGATTTATATCTTCTTGTATCTTTTATTTTTATGCTGATCTTGTGATCAAGGTAATGGATCTGCATCATTGCCAGGAGCCGAAAAGGTAAAAGTCAATATATTTTGTTTTCTTAAGAAGATAATAGATTTGACACTCTTTTCAAATTTTCTTCTTTGTTGTTCCGGCATTCTTTTAATCCATATACATTTTTGTGCAGAAGTCGGAGCAACGAAGAGCAGCTATGATTTTTATTTGTGTTCCAGTTAGTCTGGGTGACAGCAGAATAATTTGGACCTTCCCAAGAAACTTTGGAATTTGGATGGACAAAATTGTTCCGCGGTGGATATTTCATATTGGACAAAACATGGTTCTGGATTCAGATTTATACCTGCTTCATGTTGAGGTGATTCCTATCTCTACTAAAATGATTTTCCATCCAGCTTGTTGATTTGTTATCGATATGCTCCTTACTCTTTAACTTTTTATTAATTGCATTAAGTAGCTGCTGTTATGGCTCCAAATCATGTCACAAGAACTGATATTCAGTTTTATTCAAGTTAGTTTTCAGAAACTGATTCACATTTATCTAAAACTTTTGGTAAATCCTGGTTGGATTGACGTTAAGGTCCATTGTTAGTCAAGGTCCCAATCTCAGTAGAAAGCATTCAACTGTTCACTTGTATACGCATCTTGTACAAGAAAAATGAACTGACTTTCTCCATTGTTTCTGGCTGTGAATGATCATGTAGCCTAGAACTGGATTGAAAAAACACTCCGTAATATATAGTTTTCAAAGTCTTTGGTTTCTTCTCCCTGCAGGAGCGTAAGATCATGGAAGCCGATGCCTTTGTAGTTGCTTTTAGGATGTGGTTAAACAAATATGCTGGTACCAAGGGAACAACAGCTCATGGACAGGTATTAAGACTTCAATTTCATAAACTTGAATCCCTTGAGGCCACATATTTCAGATATTATACCAAATAAGTTTTTTGACTGCCAAGGTTGTAGGATATAACAGTAGCTCCCAGTTTAGAAACTCATAGAACATAGAAAGACCAAGAAAGAAGCATTATTTGTTCTTCAAACTTGAGAATTGAAAATGGGAACACTATGAAGTTTGTTGTCATGCCAATAAAAGTAAGATCATTGGACTTAATCAAAGGATATTAAAAATTGCAGGTACTGGTCTCATGTGTTGAACTGCAAAAGTTGCAATGCTGCACAAGTAGTCTCCATTGTTTCAATTGCGACTGTTGCTGCAACCAAGCAGAATGCGATGCCAATGGCTGCGAGAATTACAGTCGTCTCATTTGCAATAATATGCTTTGCAGCTTCGAAATGGTTGTCTGTCTCACTTCATATATAAAACCTTTTATTATCATGACTACTACAATCATGCTCTTGGATGAGATTAGCATTTAAATTACTACTCATGTCTCTGGGTGCAAATTTAAGATCAGTGAGTACTAAACATTTTGATGAAGCAAGAATAGGAAGCACAGTTAAAGAGGTGCTCTTGTTGTGAAGTTTTGTTTTTGAACACAAAAATAAGCACAACAGTCCTTTGACATTTTAAAATTGACCATAGAGGTTTCTGATTTCTCAAACAAACTAAATTGACAATTGTTTTCTAAAATTAAATTATGGGAAAAAAAATGTAAATCCTTTAAAAACCTCTTGCCGAAACACCCAAAAATTGCAACCAAGTGAAAAAGAAAAATTAAAAGGATGAAATAAGCACTTTTAACCCAAAAAAAAGAGTGAGAGAATACATTCTCTGTCTATATTTTTCTTAAAATAATTCTCTATCAGGTGCTATTTGAGTTGGATAAAAATCTCAAAATCGGATCGAAATTCAAGATATCATATTATTCGATCGTGATTCAAAATAATTTTTTGTACCGAATAACCATCCCTACTATGGTTCTAAGCAAAAAGTGCATCACTGATGCTTTACTATTAGATAGAAGAAGAAGAAGAAGAAGAAAAAAAAAAAAAAAAAAAAATGGGGAGAGTATTTTCCTTGGAAAAATTATCACTCAGGTGGGACCTAATATAACGACTTACGGTTGCATCCATAAACGGTGGACAGAAAAGGCATGCACCATACGTTCATTTTCATTCACAAAAATAATAATAAAAAAAAAATAAAACATTTTATTATCCATTCATGTTTCAAGAAGATTAATCAAATGCCAAGGCAAAATAAATTCTTTAGTCATCAGCAGTAATCTTGTAATTTGTTACTGAAACAAGCAAAAATGGAAGCACTTATGGCTTCTTCCTTTCACCCTTCAATTCACAATTACAAACCTCAACAACTCATCAAATCCATGACGCATATCTCTCATTTTAGCTTAATACCCACTTCAGTTTTCAAATCAAAATCCAAAATTCATACAACCCTTTCATCATCATCATCATCATCAGGTGGAGCTGCAGCTGAGGTTGAAACTGAGGCCAAAGAGGAGAAATTTGATTGGTTCTCACAGTGGTATCCAGTGATGCCAGTGTGTGATTTGGACAAGAGAGTGCCTCATGCAAAAAGAGTATTGGGACTTGATGTGGTGGTGTGGTGGGATAGGAATGAGAATGCTTGGGAAGTGTTTGATGATACTTGTCCTCACAGATTGGCTCCTTTGTCTCAAGGCAGAATTGATCAATGGGGCAGGCTCCAATGTGTGTATCATGGCTGGTGTTTTAATGGCTCTGGTCACTGTAAATTCATCCCTCAGGCTCCCCCTGATGGTCCTCCGGTAAAAAAATATAAAATAAAATTTCAACTTCGAATCCCCTTTTATGATTGCACTTTTCTTGTTTGTTTCTATTTCGTATCAATCTTGTTTGTGATTACTTTTGTTAGAGCTTAATACTACTATTGGGCCTTTGCGTACGAGCTTAAGCTTTTAGGACAAATGGTAATTATTAATTTACAATATCTCATGCCACTTTGGTTTGGTTTAGTGGTGTAGGACTCAGGATCTCAGGTCCTGGGTTCGAATCTAGGGGTGTGTTTATTATAAGAGTCTAGGGCAGCGGAGATTTCACCTTCTCTGCTTAACCCCGGATCGGGTAATTTGGCGGCGGAATTTCCGCGTTTCCAAAAAAATAAATAAAAAATTTACAATATCTCTGTGTTTTAGTATTTAGTACTGATTCTAAGGTTGATGAACTGGGCTCTTGCAAAAGTTCATATACAGCATTAAACGTGCTATAACAATAGTTATTTTATCATCGTTTCCTTAGCTTATGTGATTCATTACAAGAAGTTGGGGTATGCAATTTGTCATTCAATATCATATGGATGAATTTTTGGTCAAAATGAGATTTTATATGACCTTTTCTCCATTTTCAGGTTCACACAAACAAGAAAGCATGTGCAAAAGTTTATCCAAGTACTGTACAGAATGACATTGTGTGGTTTTGGCCAAACTCTGAGCCACAATACAGGGATATAATAACAAAGAAAAAACCTCCATATATCCCAGGGTTGGGTGATCCATCATATACAAAGATGATCGGTAATAGAGACTTGCCTTACGGGTATGCAAATTATGTACATCTTGTATCATATATGTTTTACATTTCTCACATTTCATGTCAAGGAAATTGATTGAATTCAATAGGTTTTCACAGATATGAGATCTTAATAGAAAACCTAATGGACCCTGCTCATGTCCCCTATGCACATTACAAAATAATGCGAATTCCAGCACCCAAAGGTAGATAAGAACTGTTAAATGAATCCTTATCTCTTTTTATGTTGTAAGATTCATATGGTTAACACCAAGTTCTTTCACAGTTAAGGCTGATAAAGAAGGAGGTGTACCAATCGAAATAAGTGTACCAGACTTAGGATTAAATGGTTTCACTTCAAAGCGAGACTGGGGCGGTAGTAAGTTTATTGCACCTTGTGTGTATTACGCTTTTCCTGAAATTGGGGCAAATGAAAGTAGCATAGCAGATCAAAGTAACGGATCAGTGTCATCAACAACGGAAAACAATGCGGTAACACAGAATATGCTTGTATCTTTGCGTAAATTAAGAAGACAATTGTAATTAGATTTTCCATTTCTCTTTGCTTAATGACCATTTTCCCCCTATTATCTGATTTTGTTGATTCAGGAGTCATCATCTCGTGAGGAAAAACAAAGGGTGTTTCTAATCTTTCTATGTGTTCCAGTTAGTCCAGGTAAAAGCAGGGTAATATGGAGTTCTCCAAGAAATTTTGCAGTGTGGATTGAGCAAATTGTTCCACGATGGATATTTCATTTAAACCAAAATCTGATTCTAGATGCAGATTTGAATCTTCTTCACTTGGAGGTAATTCCTATTTCATTTTGTATTATGGTTTATTTGATTTCCAAAGAAATATGCTATTGATTTGATTTAATGTCATCGTGGCCTAGGAAATATGATGTTCAGGATCATCCCCACTATCACATCTCAATCATAGAAATGATTACTCTATCAGTAGAATTTGACAAATAAATATTATTGGTCCACATATAAAATTTCGGTAACCTCGCAAGAAATAAAAATATTTTCTCCAATTAAGATTTATCTTCATTCTGTGTTTCACGGATGCTTTTTCTTGCTATTAATCAATTAATCAAGGAAAAAATTCTTCATCTCCTGATTAGCATCGAAGTTCTCTTTGTAGGAGCGTAAGATAATGACTGTTGGCCCGTCAAATTGGCAAAAGGTTTTCTTTGTGCCAACAAAGTCAGATGCCAATGTGGTTGCTTTCAGAAAGTGGTTAAACAAGTATTCCGATGGTCAACTTAATTGGGGAGACAAGTTCAGTCAGGGCCTCCCTCCTAGTCCCCCAAAAGAGCAGCTAATGGACAGGTAAGCTTCACATACAAGAACAATTAAATGAACTCAATTGCAACTGTGTTAACTTTTACAGAATGCAATGCAAATGTAACATTCGGAAGCCATTAAACAATCAATGCTCCATTCGAATAGTAACATTCAAATCGGAAAGTTCTATAAGCATGTTGATATTTTGCCATGTCTCATTGCAGGTACTGGTCTCATGTGGTGAATTGTCAAAGTTGTAATGCGGCATATAAAGGTTTCAAAGTTCTTGAGGTTGTGCTGCAAGTCACATCCATTGTTTCACTAGGGTTTGTTGCTGCAATCAAAGATCGCCTATCGACACCAGTAAGGATCGGATTGGTCTTTATGGCTATTCTATGCTTCGCGGCATCAAGGTGGTTATCCCATTTCGTATACAAAAACTTCCATTTCCATGATTACAACCATGCTCTTCTTCACTGAAATTACACTTCATATTTTCTGAAAGTACCATGTTGTTTGACTAATATGATTACATGATAGCCCCCCTTGCTGTACTTTTAAGGGCATCAAGTTTTTGTTTCATCTATATAAGTATACCAATCTTGGAGCAAATTGAGAGATAAAATTTGTTCAGATTAATTGCAGACCTCATGTGAAATGTGGATCTAATGAAAATCTAAACATGAGACCTTGGTTTTGATAGTTTCTAAATTTGGAGAGAAACGATATGAAAATGACATAAGAAACAGGCGATGTTGGTTTCTTGATTTCTCTTGTAGTATGATTTGTGAACCGAGATAATAATTTTCAAGTGCATATGTTTATTCTTTTTAAAATATGGATTTGATGCTAAATAATGGCGTATAGCTACTAAATAATGTTGTATAGGTGCTAAATGACATGACAAGTTCATATTTTATTTTATTTTATTTTCTCCTTTTTTTTTTTTGAAGAAGGCCGCAATATTCATAATTTAAATTGTATGATTAGTCCAACTTAATTAGAATATTTTTCATTTTAATACATTTTTCACCCTCAACAAACTGTGAGAGATAGAAGCCAAGCCAACGACTCCTCAACCTCAAGGTAATTTGCAAAATGCAAATTTTGGTGTTGTTTTCATATATCTCATGAAAAAGATCAATCATATTTTCAAATTCTGCCAAAAATTGTTATGAGGGAGAAAATTTCATAAAACTCAATTATTGAGTTGTGTCCTAAGTTGGTTAATAAATGAGAATTAATTGGGCAGTTGGATACCTAGACATAATACTCAATAGGTAATATCATAATCAAATCTTAATCATCAAAATGTGGGAGTAGAACAATCTATGTGTGTTGAATGAAAATATCAAGTGTTTGTCCGTGGTTTTGTCTAACAGAGAATTATTGGGTTGTGTTTTACATCAATTAATTATTGGACCGAGTGTTTGATGGTAGTTTCGTCAGAAGGGAAATTGTTGATTTGTATATCACATTAGTTAATAAGCGAGAATCCATTAAACTTATAAATAGGATAAGTCCATTTATTACTAAACTAGTTTCCGTTCGATATCATTTTTTAATTTTGTTTTCTATTTTTTGAATTCAGAAAACACAAAATAAGCGTTCGATAATGAATTTTTTTTTAAAAAAAAAATGAAATGAAAAATTCATTCTCCACTTTTAACAAATTATTTTCATTATTTTCGTATAATAATAATAATTAATTTTTTTATTATTATAAAAATTAAAAAATTAATATAATAATTAACATAATAGCAATTTATATTTAATATCAAACACAAAAATAATAATAGTAATTAATAAAAAACAAAAATATAATAATAATATAAATGATCAATTATTATATAATAATAAAATAGCAATATCATAATTATAATTATTATTTAATAACACTAATAAAAATAATAATTATTAGTAATTAATATTATTATATTAATACCATTAAGTAATAATTACTAAAATAACAATAGTTAACGGGCCCTTGAGGGCCCAATACATGTACAAAAAAATATTTTAATGTGCAAAATATATAAATAAATACCGTCTCAACTCAACAGCTCAGTCAAATTGATTTCTCTTCACAGGTGTTGATCGGTTCCTAAACCCTATAAATAACGCGCAGGATCTGTGTGTCCGCCATAATCTTGTTTTCTAACGGCTAATTGACACCTCTTTGCAGGATCTTTCCCGAGAAAAAAAAACCATTTCTTTCGAAACCCTAGAAACACAAACCCATCATTGCCATGCTTTTCGCTTCGCTGATCAAAATCTTATTTCTTGTTTTCTTCTTTATCTCATAATTCGAACTGAAATTGCGACGACGAACAGTTATTAAGCCTCCAAACTTAAACTGACTCGCCGCCGTTGTCGTCATCTCCGAACCCTAATTAGTGTCCGTTGCCGCAGCGACTCTTTTCCGTTGTTAAGGTGGTGTTTTCTTTCCTTTTTTGTTAAGGTGGTGTTTCAATTTAATACTAAATTCATTGAGAAATAACAAATTTTCAAGATTTAAAGATTCATCTAATATTGTTTTAAATCGCACTCCCTTCCCTGCTGTTAGTAAACAAAATAACCAAAAAAATAGTAAATCTATCTCAATTTCAATTTCTTTGCGTTTCCTTCTGTTTCTTTTTTTTTTTTTTTTTTTGAAAAAAAAACTTAGATTTTCTCAATCTTTACTTGGCTTGGATAAAGATTGCCCAAAAAGAAAAAAGATTGGGAGAGAAATATATGAGTTTTAACTTTTTATTTATCTGACAGAGTGATATATATGTTTGTATGTATGTATGTACTGACAAAGTGCATAACAAAAACTGAAGATGCCATATGTGTTTTTGTAAAAACATCTGTTATTTTATAATATATTATGCGTTTATGCATTTCGTTGAGTGTTGTGAACTGGTTGTAGTGCGAATACTGCCTCTAAATAAGGAAGAGGAAGAAGGCAAGTTAAAGATGGTGCTGAAAGTTGCCAATGATTCAAGATGATAGATGGTACTGAAAGTTGTCAATGATTCTTAGTCAATAAATGGACAAACCATGAAATTTGACGGTTGCTGACATGGAGGCAACTCAGGTATGCTCTCTCTTGGTTATGGTAGGTACAGTTTAGGGTTGTAATTTGACTGAGAAGTGTTTATGCACCATGAAGGTTGTCACACAGGTCCTGATGAAAGGTTTGTTCTGTTACTTTTTGGGACCATGAAATAGTTTGAATGCTTAGACATTGTTATGGGAATCCCCTTCTAGGAGAGAGTTATACAGGTGCTCATGCATTTGTGCTTTGCTTAACTTACATAGATATGACCTTTATTTACTCACAAGGCTTTAAAGCTTGTAGCTTTTTTCATAAAGTTAAGATTCTTGTCTCGATTTACTAATTTGCATGGTTACATATGATGCTTGAATGCTGCTTATTAATGGTGAGTTTTTTCAAAATCTTAATAGGAGATGTGTTGTGGACTTTACATTACATATTTGTTTTATGAGGAATATCAGGTATACACACAGTTAGTGAGATTCGTTATTATTGTTGTTATGGACTTTCCAATTTGGTCATGCACCGAGTGATGCTTCTGTCTTCTCACTTTTTATTGGACTCTTTAACTTTTGGAGTGTATTTCTTATGATTTAGACAGATAACATATTGTGTGTTACTGTGATAAATTTTTCACATAATTTAGTGGAATATAATTGGTTTTGACAGTGGCATCATTTTAGAAGGTTCTTTTATGTTGTATTCAATAACTTGGATAGCAAGACTTAGTTTCTTATATTGTTTCCTAGTAACAAGTGTTGTAATTAAGTTTAGGTGTAATCCAAAACACGCATTTATTGCAGTGAGTATGAGTTCCTGTTGTCCAAGTGAAACTCTTTATTAATCATTGTTCACTGATTTTATTTATTTTTCAAAAACATGTTTTTGGCCGGTTGCCACTATTCATGGAGAAGGTGGAATTTAGCTCGAAAGAAATACTAGTCAATATAATCAGAAAGATGTCTTTCACTAATCACTATAACCCCCTTACTCCATTGGCTCGTAGAAAATCCTGTTCATGGAGAAGGTGGAATTTAGCTTGAAAGAAATACTAGTCAATATAATAAGAAAGAAGTCTTTCACTTACTTTCCATTGGCTTGTAGAAAATCCTATTGGAGATTTTCCAGAACTCTCAAGGAAGACATTGTTAAGGATTTGTTTAGATATTTTATTTTTGAGCAACTTAGATTTTCTAAACAATTCTAGTTTGAGTAACTTGGATTTTTCCTATTCCCAAATACTCTGAATTAGTCTCGCTTATGTGTTTATTTTCCCTTCTTTTGTAGGATGCACTTTATTTCTGCAAGGCTACAACTAAATCTAACTAAGCGGTGTGTGATGATGCGAGTTCTTTGGTAGAACAACTTTTGGATGTTGTAAGGACCAAAATCAAAGCAATTTACCTGTTTACGGTGTCTCTAGGTGAGTTTTTATTTATATTGATTTTTGTGTGTGGATATATAGACTTAAAGAAGTGTTCTTGAGGACGTATGTGGGGAAAAAAAGAATTCCTTGGTGGCTTAATTTTTATTATCTACTGATTTATCTTCCTTATTTTTTTAGTTTAGTATGAGTTAAATGCTTCGATATTGGCCAATAGGCAATTGGATATGCTTTGGGTTAGGATTGTGATTGTCTACTATGTGGCTTTTGCTATTTTTTAGGGTCCACAAAATTTTGATTATTTCAAACAATTTTGAAGTGTCTGCTGTTCCAGCATCATATGGAGCATCAAAAAAGGGGTTATGGAGTCATTCTAACGTTATTGGGCGTTTTATGAATTAATAAATTACTTGGGTCTTTCTACTTCCAATATTGGTCAATGTTTGCTTCTGTCAGCAGAGTCTGAGTTTTGACTTCTAAAGGCCTGTTTTATCAAGTGTTCTATGTAACAGTGCAGGAAGCTATCCCACCTGTAGGGAACATAATGCTTGGCAAGCTTTTCCTGCCTACTTAATCTCTCTCTCTCTCTGATTTGATTTATGATATGTTTGTTTACTTTGAATGATACGTTTATGCTGCTTCATTGTTGGCTTTTCTAATAGCTCTAAATACCCTCCCTTCATTTTTCCCATCAACTGGCTAAAAATCCTCCTCACATTTACCTCTCTGAGCCTCACTATGGTCATTTCAAGAGATGTGAATATAAAGCCAAAGTGAGATAACAGTTTACTCTATTTTTATTGTGTTCTGTTTTTTTCTTTTTTATTTCAAGAAAATGCAAGTAAAAAAGTAAATTTACATTTGTTACAATTTGGGGAAAATTACACATGCTTTAATAAATTTCAATTTAATGCTAAATTCATTGAGAAATAACAAATTTTTAGGAGTTAAAGATTCATCTAATATTATTTTAAAATTTTCCCCCTCTGATAGTAAACAAAATAACAAGAAATAGTAAATCTATCTCAATTTCATTTTCTTTGCGTTTCATTTTTTTTTAACTTGGATTTTCCCAATCTTTACTTGGCTTGGATAAAGATTGCTTGCCCAAAAGAGAAAAAAAGATTGGGAGATATATATATATATATATATCTGACAGAGTGCACAACTGATGAAAACAATGCCATACAGCCTCCAAATAAGGAAGAGAAAGAAGGGAGATGATAGATGGTTCAGAAACTTGCCAATGCTTTGCCAATAAATGGATAAACCACCATAACATTTGACTGGGTTGCTGACATGGAGGCAACTCGGGTATGATCTTGAGGATGGTTGATTATGGTACAATGTTTAGGGTTGTGCTTTATAGAGGAGTATGTATGCACAATGAAGGCTGTCACGCAGCTTCTGATGAAGGTTTGTTCTGTTACTTTTTTTGGACCATGAAATAATTTGAATGCTTAGACATTGTTATGAGAATGCCCTTCAAGGAGAGGGTTATGCAAGTCTTATGCTTGTTGACTCTTGCATATGTGCTTTGCCTAACTTATATAGATATGACGTTTATTTGCTCGTAAGGCTGAATCACGTTAAGGCTTGTAGTTGTATTCATAAAGTTAAGATTCATGTCTCAATTTCCTATGATTTGCATGGTTACAAAAAATGCTTGAATCCTGCTTATTAATAGTCAGAGTTTGATGAGAAAATTGGTTTACCCTAGCTTCTGGTTGATCATTGAAGTTGTCATTGTTTTTATTGTTGTTATCCAGTTTGGTCATGCACTGAGATGCTTTTGTTTCTCTCTCTTTATTGGACTCTTAAGACTTTTGAAGTGTATATCTTATGATTTAGGCATATTATGTTTTACTATGATGATTTTTATAGTGGCATCTTTTTAGAAGGTTCTTTCTAGTTGTAAAATGTTGCACTTTGGAGAATAGCTCGTCTTGTGCATGAGTATTGATATTTCATTATCATTTACATCTTATATGTCCGTGATTTCTCTTTCTTAATTTTATCTTTTGTTTATGCAGTAAATGCTTTGTTTGTTTCAGGGAAAAAGAGAGGGTGATGTTTCTTTTAATCTTGTTATTTTATTTTTCAAAGAGAAATTTCAGATTTACTAATTTTAGGGAAAATGTTAGCGACTCACTCGAGCTTTATTAATCTTTATTTTAATACTAAATTTATTGACCAAATAACAAAGTTAATTAATAAATTATTTTTTCTTCTGTGAGAAAGCAAAAGGCTTTGTTTTGGTTGGTTTGGTGTGAGAAAACAAAAGAAGAAGAAATTGTAAAAAATTAAAAAAGGCTTGGGAGGGATATATATGTTTGTATGTATGTATGTAGGTACTGACAAAGTGCATAACAAAAACTGTAGATACTAAATCTAGTTTCTTCGAAAATGATGCCATATGCTGCTGTTGTTTTTGAAACATCTGTAATTTCATAATATATTCTGAGTTTATTCATTTCGTTGAGTGTTGTGAATTGGTGGTAGTGCAAATAAAGAGGAAGAAGGCAAGTGAAAGATGGTGCTGAAAGTTGCCAATGATTCAAGATGATAGATGGTACTGAAAGTTGTCAATGATTCATAGTCAATTAATGGACAAACCATGAAATTTGACTCGGTTTCTGACATGGAGGCAACTCAGGTATGATCTCTTGGTTATGGTAGGTACAGTTTAGGGGTGCATAATAAAAACTGAAGATACTAAATCTAGTTTCTTTGGAAATGATGCCATATGCTGTTGTTGTTTTTGAAACATCTGTAATTTCATAATATATTCTGAGTTTATGCATTTCGTTGAGTGTTATGAATTGGTGGTAGTGCAAATAAAGAGGAAGAAGGCAAGTGAAAGATGGTGCTGAAAGTTGCCAATGATTCAAGATGATAGATGGTACTGAAAGTTGTCAATGATTCATAGTCAATTAATGGACAAACCATGAAATTTGACTCGTTTTCTGACATGGAGGCAACTCAGGTATGATCTCTTGGTTATGGTAGGTACAGTTTAGGGTTGTAATTTGACAGAGGAGTATGTATGCACCATGAAGGCTGTCACACAGCTCCTGATGATGGTTTGTTCTGTTACTTTTTTGGGGCCATGAAATAGTTTGAATATGCTTTGACATTGTTGTGGGAATTCCCTTCTAGGAGAGGGTTATACAAGTGCTCGTGCATTTGTACTTTGCGTAACTTACATAGATATGACCTTTATTTACTCTCAAGGCTGAATCACGTTAAAGCTTGTAGCTTTTTTCATAAAGTTAAGATTCTTATCTCGATTTACTATAATTTGCATGGTAAGGCTGGTATCTTATTCATGAAGTTAATATTAATGTCTTGATTTCCTATGATTTGCACGGTTACAGGAATGTGGTAACTTGATTACTTTATTATCTCTTTTCATTGAATAGTGATTTTTTTTTTTTTTTTTTTTGGTTAAACTTAATCTGTATGATCATCTGCATTGCAGTGAGAGTCTTGTATCACCTTTTGTTGGCTAGAATGATAATGCAAACTTCAAGGTGGTCTTTGATAGGCAAGTGATGCAATACTAGTCAATGGACATTGATGGACATTGTTATGGGAATTCCCTTCTAGGAGAGGGTTATACAAGTGCTTGTGCATTTGTACTTTGCGTAACTTACATAGATATGACCTTTATTTACTCACAAGGCTGAATCACGTTAAAGCTTGTAGCTTTTTTCATAAAGTTAAGATTCTTATCTCTATTTACTATGATTTGCATGGTAAGGCTGGTATCTTATTCATGAAGTTAATATTAATGTCTTGATTTCCTATGATTTTCATGGTTACAGGAATGTGTAACTTGATTACTTTATTATCTCTTTTCATTGATTAGTGATTTTTTTTTTTTTTGGTTAAACTTAATCTGTATGATCATCTGCATTGCAGTGAGAGTCTTGTATCACCTTTTGTTGGCTAGAATGATAATGCAAACTTCAAGGTGGTCTTTGATAGGCAAGTGATGCAATACTAATCAATGGAAATAATAAGATGTAGATATCCCGAGAATCACTCAATTAAGGGGACGGAACGTAGACTTCTGAGTGGGTTTCTTTGTGGCTTGGACTTAAGTGATTCTTCCTTCAATCAAGTGTGAGGCTTGACATGTCGAGTGATTCCAAGGTAAGTGAGATTTTTCTTACTTACCGACTTGTGGGTGGGTAAAAAAGTAACAATGCCACATTTTTAACGGCAATATCACAACCTACCCCTGCATACATATAGTATCATTTTTGGCTTATTGAGTCTGGATATACGGCAGAATCTTGAATAATGCGAATAAGGGGGCATACTACGATGGATCTATGCACTTTGCGAAATGCTGTTCTGATTTACAATTAATGATAATTTTACTTTATCATTGAATTTTTGAGCCTAGAACAAGGCTGTCTTTAAAATTCTGAGAACATAATGTTTTCTATTAGGGACAATGTTCTTGAATTTTATAGACAAATCCTATCAGGGACAAAGCTAATATGTAATTATGCAAATATACTTCCTCCTCTGCTTCTTGGTGTCCTCGTATGTGTATATACTTGCATTTGAAGGAGTTTGCATGAACTCTCTTATGTGTTTTGACTTTCAATTCATGAGTGGATATTTCATCGGGGCCATCTTACAACTGGAATGAGGCATGCATTTTCTTCATTTGACCTTTTTTAATCAATCTCTGTACCTCCTTTATGTTTGTTTATTTTCATTTTGGCATATATATTTTCTAGTTGGATTTGTCCTTGTGGTGGCAAATATATCAATCGGGTCCTAACTGGCCCCACAGAGTAGCTACAGCTGTTGTGTTGGACTCACTGCCACACTGCAACTTAGGTGAATCCAGTTCTCACCTGAACTGATATGCCCTCTTGTTGCTCTGCTGGATGCAGCCATGGAAGCTCTTAGACTCTCATCAGTTTCACCATTTTATGCCACTCCATTAACACTTCAGTACAAACCCCACTTCACAAAGCCCAAGTTCTTGAATTTTCATTTCAGTCCAGTACCCACTTCTGCACTTCATCATCTTTCTCATCAAAATCATCCAAGCTCTTGCATCACAAGTTTCAACTGAAGCCAAAACCCACCAGAGCCAGAGCTTGGAACTGACTCACAAGAAGAGAAATTTGATTGGTTCTCACACTATTACCCATTGATGCCAGTGTGTGATTTGGACAAGAGAGTGCCTCATGCAAAGAAAGTTTGAGGCTTGATGATGTGGTGTGGTGGGACAGGAATGTGAATGAATGGAGAGTCTTGCTGATGCTTGTCCTCACAGATTGGCTCCATTGTCTGAAGGAAGGATTGATCAGTGGGGAATGTTGCAGTGTGTTTATCATGGCTGGGTGCTTCAATGGCTCTGGGAAAGTTTGAGGCTTGATGTTGTGGTGTGGTGGGACAGGAATGTGAATGAATGGAGAGTCTTGCTGATGCTTGTCCTCACAGATTGGCTCCATTGTCTGAAGGAATGATTGATCAATGGGGAATGTTGCAGTGTGTTTATCATGGCTGGGTGCTTCAATGGATCTGGTGACTGTAAATTTATCCCTCAGGCTCCCCCAGATGGCCCCTCGGTAAGTGTATAGCAAGTACTCTATGTAGAAGTTCCCATCTTCAGATTCATAAGATCATAACAGTACCTAACTGTCTTCTACTTTCTGCTGTCAATTATCAGTTTTAGACAGCTAGTTTAGCATAGGAAAAAACCAAATATGTTATCTTTTTTCCTTATAAATTAATAAATATGGCTTTAAAACAATATTTTTTTCAAGTATCTATTTTCTAACAAAATGTTTACTACAGGCTGCCTTTAAAGCTGCCAAACAAAGGACTGATGAGCAGTTGTGTAGTTGAATGGTTTCGGGCATAAATTAATATTTTTATGCTTTTCCCCCCTAAAATAGTAAAATTCATGCCTTGTTTATTTTAATCAGAATTTAAAAGATGAGGGTCACAGCTAAGGAACAATTACTCTATTTATAGCAAGTACTCTATGTAGAAGTTCCCATCTTCAGGTACATAAGATCACAACAGTACCCGACTGTTTTCTGCTGTCAGTTACCAGTTTTAGACAGTTAGTTTAGCATAGGAAAAAACAAATATGTTATCTTTTTTCCTTATAAATTAATAAATATGGTTTTAAAACATTTTTTTTTCAAGTAGCTATTTTCTAACAAAATGTTTACCACATGATGCATTTAAAGCTGCAAAACAAATGACTAATGAGCAGGTTGCATCCCTTCATATAGAAATCCAGGTGCAGTATGCTAAGAATGCTTGTGTAGTTGAATGGTTTCGGGCATAAACTAATATTTTTATGCTTTTTTCCCCCTAAAATTCATGCCTTGTTTATTTTAATCAGAATTTGAAAGATGAGGGTAACAGCTAAGGAACAATTACGAGAGGCATAATCCGAAACAAAAGCTCTAAGTTCAATGACACAGAGAATGACATTGACCCAGGAAATAATCATTTGTCCATTGCGATTGGAGTGAGATTTATTTCTAGCTGTTTCCATGCTAATTGTATGTTGCATCTATCTTCTAGGAGAATGTTGTCATTAAGAGTTGTTGGCTTGCTCACTACTGGTGTTTAGCTGTACAACTTGGTGGTAAATTTGCAATAATCATCTTTCCAGAAGATGAAGTGAGTTGTCTTTTTATTTCTTTTCATTTTACTTGAGTATTGCCATATATAGAATACCAGAGCCTGAATATAAAATTCCCCCTTCATGTGGGTGGTTGAAATTTTTGTTGACATTCATGAAACAAATGGACCTCTGATCCTCTAGTATTACTGAAGGTGAAATATATTGGATTTCTAGTCTTTTCATGAACAGTAGATAAATTATTATGAACTGGCTTTTGTGATCTTTAAATATTTCGAAAAAAAAAAAAACAGTTTTTATATGTTTTGTTTTCCACATTTCCAATCTTTTTACTGCTTTCCACTTTCTTACACCTTTGATTTCTTTCCTTTTTTTTTGATCTTTTATTCAAGAAAACAATTTCAAAATATTTTTGCTTGGCAGATTAATTAAAGTTCTTTGAACATTTTGTTTCTGAAAAATTTTGTTACATTATATTTTTTTAGGTTAGAAACATCTAATATGTTTTTTTTCGTGGTTGTTTTGGGCTTTTTATAGGCATTTATGCATACATAACAGTGTCAAAGCATGAACACCGGTCACCTTATGCTCCTCTACCTTTTGAATTTTTCATTTCTGCTGGACAAAAGGCCAAGTAGTTATGGGAAAGAGACTAAATTCCTGTGATTTTTGTTGTTTAGTTTTATGTTTAGTATTTAAATGTTTTTATGACAGTTTCTGTGTATTGAAATTCTATGATTTTGTAAGATGGATCAGTTGCTGCTGATGACCCAGATTGGAGCAAATATATTCGGGATTTGAGTGTTCTAACTGGACAGGGAAAAATAGACTATGCTTTCAGTCAAAATGGGTTTGAGAGAACTAACTTTTCTAAGTTCTTTAGGATTATCAGGTCTATCTCTTCCAGCAGGGGGTTTCTATCAGAATATTATAAAATATAGCTCATATTTTGGTCTTTAATTTTTTAAAATTTTTGTCGCATTGATGTGGAAATGTTTCAAGTTTTCGTGGAAGGTTGGGATTCTCATTGTTTCTGACTTTACATCATTTTGCAATCTCACAAAATCCATGCAGATGTGTTCTCTCATTTTATTCATTTGTATAATTCTTGGCTAAATAATTGAGAATGAATTTAGTGCTATATTATTGTGAAGAAAATTTTGTTGCAATATTATTTGTGGTTCCCAAAGCATATCAGGTATCATATTAATCTTATATGTGTCTTTTACTATTTTTTATTGTGGTTTTCCGATGATTGACAGTTTGAGTGCTAACTATGTTGATGAGTTTAGGTGTTGCTTTTTTTACTGACTCCAATTGATTATTAGATGACTATGATCAGAAATTGTTTAAGGAGTTGGGTATGTATTTTCAATTTGATTTCGTTTTGAGTGATTCATCTGCTTTTCTGGTTGATGGTGAGGCTATCATTAGAGCCAAACTTAAATAAGTATTTTGCTTTTGCCGGCCCACAAAAGCGGTGCTA
Source organism: Zanthoxylum bungeanum (assembly GCA_019454045.1). Lineage (NCBI taxonomy): Eukaryota > Viridiplantae > Streptophyta > Magnoliopsida > Sapindales > Rutaceae > Zanthoxylum > Zanthoxylum bungeanum. The sequence goes on along the minus strand of SKCR01001611.1, from coordinate 4,363 downwards.
GCTTTTACCTGTTATTGATCAGTGTGGGCTAATCTTAAAGCTTCAACAGGTAGCACTCTCTTTAATGTACCTTATGTTTTGCATGTGATTTTTGGCGGCAATGCTTTTTATTAACATGTTAAGTTCATGAAGTTGATGTTTTAAGTGTTATATGCAGGTTCAATTAGATAATTCGTCCATGAAGATGAGGCTGCCACAGTTGTGGAACAATTACACAAGAGCAGAATCTAAAACAAAACACAAGAGCAGAATCTAAAACAAAAGCTCTAAGGTTAATGACGCATAGAATGATATTGAACCATGAAGAAAATGTTTGTACATTGCAACTGAAGTAAAGATTTATTTTTTCCTGTTTCTATACTTAATTGTATGTTGCATATATCTTCAAATCTTACATTTTTATGTATCCGACACAAAAACTGATGTACTAAATCTATTTTCGTCATAAACTGATGAAAAACATTGCCATTGATGTTAGTTGTTTTTAATAATAGATTCTTTTTTTTAGAGTTTCATAATAGATTCCGAGTTTATGAATTTTGTTGAGTGTTGTGAATTGAGTGGTAGTGTGAATATGGCCTCTAAATAAGGAAGAGGGAGAATGAGAGATGATAGATAGTGCTGAAAGTTGCCAATGATTCTTTGTCGATGACTGGACAAACCATGACGTTTGACTTGATTTGCTGATCCTGAAGGCAACTCCGGTATGACCTCTTGGTTATGGTACAATGCCTAGGGTCAAGGAGATTGAAGATAGGAAGCTTGGGCCCATGTGGGAAGGCCTATACGTCATTGCAAAAGTCGTTGGGCAAGGAGCATACAAGTTGAGAATAGTCTGGAAAGCCCATCCAAAACAGTTGAAACGTGGTGCATCTCAAACTAGACCTAACAGACTAGTAGTCACAGACTAGCCACTCTACAAGTGATTACTCTCTGACTATGGGACAGTGAGACTGCTATCTGTGGAATTTTACTTAGAATTTTTCAAAGCTTGTGGAAGTCTTGAGACTACTACTTATGGAATTTCACTTAGAATTTTTAAAATTTTTGTTGTTTTCAGACTCAAGACTTGGGGACAATTCCTGTAATATAATAAAGTTATTCAAGTATATTTGTCTCATACGACAAATTAAGGGACTAATACCTAGGAATCACGTATGCCCAGATCTCGAAACGATTAGCTCGCGCACTAAGATTTAGTTTCCTCCTAGCCCAAGTTTTGAGTCAACGATGCTACCAAGGCCTCATGATTTAGTTTCCATCTGAAGCCCAAGTCAACGTTAACTCCAAACAACAAAGACTCGCTCAACATGACCTCATGGTACAAAGAAGTTCTCCCGATGGCAGAATATATTGGAGATGAAGTTAGTGGAACTGACCTGACCACATAAAGAGAGATTTAGGGTTGTTTGAGAATCTATAGAACCCGACCCGATGAGGTCTTTATGTGTAAGCCCGATCTAATTGAAGAGTTGGGCAAGACTTTGATAAGTATCATATGTCTCGGTATGCCGACCCGGGGAACGAAGATGAGATCACAGGTCGATCAGTATTGGGGTCATGTGACGTATGTCCTAAACAGAGAGGTGATTCTAGAAGTCTAATGATGATGGAAATAAAGTAGCGGTTCACAATGGTAGTAGGCATGCCAACCGTCATGGCCAGTTCAGTGGCAAAGTAGAGCCGCCATAAACCGGTGCAGTAACGGATGTGTAAAGAAATAATACGATTTTATATATCTGGATACTTAGAATTACAAGAGATATGTTTTTATATAGGCATTACATTAAGTTAAATATATAAACTAAATATATTAATAATCATTAAGATTACATAATCATATCCCAATGATTATGTAACAATATCTTAGATATATGTAGAATCATAATCATATCTTTGGATGAAGATGATTATATTACGAATTCTTACAATATCTTACGGATTCTAACATTCCCCCTCAAGTAGGAGCATACGTATCATATGCATCAAGCTTGTTACAAATGAAATCAGCACAAGAATCACACAAAGATTAAGGTATTTAAACACTGCTGGAGAATGCACAACATGAACATATATGATGACTTGAATGTTTTAATGTCGTTGGAGAATGCACAACGAGAACATATGCGGAGGTTTGGATGGTTTAACATCGCTGGAAAATGTACAGCGGGAAAAGTTTAAACTATTCTTAAACAACTCAAAATATCTAAAGAAAGCTTGTCAAATCACTTATGGACAAAACCTCGAAAAAAAGATCAAATGTGAAACTTGATGCGAATAAAGGACAAATAACTGATAAGATCTGAGCATTTCGTCGCCATTAGTATTGTCAAGACTGTCGAAGAGGATACAGCACGTGAGGCTCACACGCATATAATGGCGCTTGTTCCCCACGTGCCGGCTTGAACAATGACTCTAAAAAAAGAGAAACCAGAACCCAGAGAAATATCGGCGATGATATCATGTAAAGAAATAATACGATTTATATATCTATATACTTGGAATTACAAGAAATATATTTTTATATAGGCATTACATTAAGTTAAATATAGAAACTAAATATACTAACAATCATTAAGATTATATAATCATATCTCAATGATTATGTAACAATATTTTAGAAATATGTAAAATCTTAATCATATATTTGGATTATTATGATTATGATTCTAACAATATCTTATGGAAGTAGATCTGATTGGCAAGATTGAAGGTGGTTGATGAGAGTTATGACTGCAATGATGTAAGGTTTTTCGGTTAGCGCGGAAGCATCCATATGATTGAAATTTAAAATTTTCTTCCAAAATCATTTTAAGAATTGTGGTTATGTCATTGTTAATGTAAACAATATATTATTTAATGAATCTATATTAATGTAACATGCATGCAATAAATATTTTTATTTATCAATATAAATAAAATTTACTAATAATAAAACATATATTGATGTGCTTATTATCTTTATCGAGTCTTTTGAATATCCTCTTTGATTCAAGCGTAAGATTTTTTCCTTTTAAATATCATCATCAATAGGATCAAGATCTTTCATATCGAGAACATAATAAAGACATTCGTAATCCAAGACAATTTTGAGCTTACGATGCCAATCTATTAAATTGGGGCCAGTGAGTTTATCTTTGTCAAGTATTGATGCTAGTGGATTCATTTTGTATCACGTACTATGTTGAAAACACAAGTTTGTTAATAATTTTATAATAAGTATTTAAACAAAATTTAAGGTCTTTTAAATAATGTTGCTCCCACTAATTTTACTCGAATTCAACACTCCCCTGGAAAACGAAAATATTGTTGGATATTTTTCTAGTGGGACGTCGAGTTCCCATTGTTTGTCATGCCTAATCGAGTTCTCATTGTTAATATCATGCCTCACCTAATGGGTTTTGGCATTTCATTTCAATGAGTCAAAACTCATTTTGTTTGTATCTCAATACAAGGCTCGACATTTCCATCTCTAGCGAACAATATCTCACCTAATGGGTTTTGACATCTTCGCTAGTTAAGTTAGGCCCAACACCTTTCGTCACGTAACACGTGTGATTGGCCCTCACCTAATGGGTTTTGGGTTTGCAATCATTATGCTACATATACGAACAGGTCAAATAGTACTTAAACATATAAGGGTCTCTCACCTAATGAGTTTTGAGATTACCAAACTATATTTAGTGGGCTATTTGATTGGGTTGGAATGTTAATACTTAATATTCATTCTTGTAGATTATTTAATTATTCATATCTTATACGATTTAAGTCTTTTCTTTTAATGCGTCTTGATGTCTTTGTATCTTATACTTTCATCGTGCACAAGCACATTAAACACATAACTTGTATGTTTGGCTTTAGACGAGGGGGATCATAATCTTTTATTAACGCTTTAATAAGACCATTCTATTTGATTTAAGACAATCCTTCACAATTCGGTAACTAGAGAAGATGAGAGAGGTCCGACGTGACCATTTAAGTCCATATCTTCTTAGGCTCTTATCGCCTTTGTGATATAGTTCTCTTTAGTACCTTTTTGTTCGAGAAGTTCTTAGGCTTTCTTGGCTTGAATAATCCTATTACTAATCTTGAAACTTTTAAAAGATTATACTTTGGTTATCAATTAATGTTTTAATCATATTAAATAATTAAGAGATATAATCAAAGTTGTATTAGGATTTTTGTTGTGATTTAATTTTAATCCAATTAAAATTTTATATGGGTTTAACTTCTTAAGAAGTTATTTAGTTCAAAACTAGAAACAACTCAATTTCTAAAGAATTCTTTCCAAAAACAATTTTAATGAAAATAGAATTTTAATCTTACTCAAATTTTAATTCTGAAAATTTTGTAAAATATTTAT